>CAIGRB010018979.1:39662-73644 GCA_903798255.1 Fraxinus quadrangulata | reverse complement strand
CATCTGAATTAATTGATTACTTTAGTCATACTTTGCCTAGTAACAAATTAGTTAGGAAAAATTCAGAAGATGTCATTGAATTCTGGGGAAATAACGAACGCCGATGGCCAATTGTTTATGTAATTGCAAAAGATCAATTAACAACTCCGGTTAGCACTGTAGTTTTGGAGTCTGCTTTTAGTGCAGGGAAGAGAGTTTTTTCTGAGGTCGGAGTCGACTAAAAGAAGATATTTTTTAGAGCATTAATGTGCGTGAAGGATTGTGAAGACGCTAATTATCGAATTCAAGATAAATATGTCGAAATTGCATGTAATCAAGTAAGTGATATTAAATTTCACCGTATTCATAAATTTTATTTTTATACCTTTATAAGTTTTTTTTAAAAAAAATTGCACACGTAATAAGTTGATCGTGTACAATTTTTAACTCCGCCTACTCGAAATAAAAGTAGCCGATCCCAAACCCGGATAAAGGAGGAGAGTTTATCTTTTTTTAAAAAAAATTAAAATTAAAATATTTTGGAAAATGTATACTTCAAAAATTGTTTACAAAATTTGTGTATATATATATACACAAAGATTTAACCGTTTAAATCTTTAATATAGTATAAATTTTTAAAAATTACAAATGTTTTGAAAAATGTATATTTCAAATAATATTAAAAAATGTGTATGTATTAATGTATATATATTTTTTGAATTTTATGTTAGGTTTTGTTAAAAAAAATGATGAGCCGGCGAGCCGAGCGGCTCGTTTTGGGCGAGCTCAGCTCATAAAAACCAACGAGCCTCAAGCTCAAGCTCGGCTCGTTGGTCATGAGCCTCGAGCTCGGCTCCTGCAAGCGTGGGCCGAGCCGGCTCTGCTCGGCCCATTGCGACCTCTATGTTTAAACTTGTGATAAGGAGTTAATTTCTAGGAGCAGAATGTTTTGGTTTATAATCATGCGATCACAATAATTTGTACCATGCGATAGTATGGCTATACGGGACATAAATTACTTTGTTTCCTTTTCTTGATAAACCTTTCATATGGAAACCTTCTAGGAGATGGACTTGACCTTAATTTTGTCCTATAAAAATGTATCTTCATTTACAAACGAAGGAAGCCATGAAGAATAAACTAGAGAAGAAGTTTAGGGGCTCAAAAAATGCATATATTTACACAATTAAGAGAGCCAACTGGAGATTGAATTATTATTTCTTGACAAAACTTACCTCCTATCGTCAATTACTTCCGCACAAATTCAGCCCCTTAAGACAACGTTTAAAGAGAAATATAAATAGAATGTTGTTAATTATAGTTTCCAATATTATCTATACAAGAATGTATCGAACATAAAAATATAATGTTAATGTGGATTTTGACATTATATTTTCTTTAAATATCAATTTGTTTACTTAGGGTGTGTTTGATGGATATTGTTGAGAAAAGAATGTATTTTAGATAATGATATGATGGAAAATATGTGGTTAAAAAGTAAGAAAAAGTTATTAATGTGATGTAAAATATTATTTTAATGAGTTTTGAAAGAATAAATTTTGAGAGTGTGTACCAAACAGGGGCTTATTAAATAAACAGAAACATTGAAACTTATAGCTTGGTTATTGGAGAGATTATGTATGGATATAAAGAAACTGATTACTTCGTATTGGTGGAGTAAAGCTGATATAAAACATAAACTTCACACTAAAATTAAGGAAGAACTTGAGTTCAAAGACTTATATGTCTTTTTATTCGGTATTGTTGTCAAAATAATGTTGGCGCATTCTATGCAATCCTAACTCCTTGTCAGCAAGTATTTTAGATGGAAGTAAAACTACATTTTTACACGCTGATTGCAAAGACAGGGCGTTTCTACAATGATTTAAGGCACTTGGATAGTTATTGGAGGTAGGATATTATAGAGGCGAGATTTGAACGCTCATACTGATGTGACCCGAAAAAGGCATCAAGCGGACGAAGGTCCGATGAGCGTTGACGAAGATACAGACGAGTTTGAGATCGAATCAAGGTGAAGAAGTCATGAAATCATTTAGTCGGGCAACAAAGTACAAAATATTGAAGTTAACCAGCTTACGGTCAAGTTTCGTGTTGGGGTCGAACGGCGAGACGAGTTGGATTCAAGGATTGGAAAATATATGGGAAAAATGAGTAGCGGGGATTAAAACGTTCATAACTTTCAACTCGGATGTCGGATGTTTTCCCATGAGTACAATCCGGAATCAACACGAAATTCTACACATGAAAAATGATGGTTCAATTTTTAAACCATACGACTGCATGGCTTCAAATCCATGCGACCGCGTGGATGCTTATCGAGACCAAAATGAAGGAAGACAACTGCTTTATGCGACTGCATGGAAAATAACCATGCGGCCGCATGGTTATATTTTAAGACTCGATTTTTCAATTTTTTGTAAGTTTCCTAGTTTCCATAAAACTCTATTTTTACCATATCTTTTAGCATCTTTTGGGCATGATTTCGTGGCAACTAGGATTTTTCATAGTTTCATATAAATACTTCGCATTTTTTTCATTGTAAGACAGTTCAGACATTATTATTGAGAGTTTATACATTTTGTGAGATTTATTCATCCAATTTCTTGGTGGTTTAAAGTTCTAACTTGAACTTATCAAAAGGTCTCAAAATCCTTTTGTGGCATTCCCACTTCACGGTTCTTATTCCGGGTAATCAACATGTTGGATTTCTTACGTGTAATCTTGGTTCTTGGTACGGATCAAACAATTGGTCGATTTTATCTTTGTACGACGTGATTTCTAGCTTTCTTAGGTTTGTTCCGTCTTGCTCGTGGGTTCCCAAGGTTGATTCTTGGTTAGGTTCACATCAGTTGGTATTAGAGTTTGACTCTAGAATTCAGGTCATCTATCCTTTTAATTTTTGTTGATTAATTTTGTTTGAGTCAAAAAAAATTCAGTATTATTGTTCTTGATTTTGAGTTATTATTTTTCGTATAATTGTGTCGTTTAATTGCCTCTAAATTAATTATTTAGTTGTTTATTGAGTTCCGTTAAGAAAAAAGAGTCAAACGGAAAAGAGACAAAAAAAAAAGAATCTACATCTCGTGAACGTTTAGAAATAAAACAAAACAACAACAAACATAAAATTTTGGGTCATTTTGTTTTCTTTTCTTGGAAATTGGGTCAATTACCTTAGTCTGTGCAATTTTGTTGATTATCCAACAACTTGTGCTTGTGGTGATGTTCATTGCGATATTTGTGTCCCATTTGATTGAGATAAGTTATTTCTCGAGCTATTGAAGAATGATGACGAGCAATAAAACGTAAGAGTGGTGAGCTCAATATCAGGTAAAAGCCAATTTCGAGTGGTATACAAGTGCAAACACGTGAGGTAAAATATTTTCCTTTTTTTTCTTGTTATTCATTTTCATTTAATTTTTGTTATTTAATTATTTGCGGAAAAAAAGAGGAGATATGAGTAAAGGTGAGGAAGAAGCGGTGTCGAAAGGGTTTTATGTGAAATTTATGGATAGTATGCAAGCTATATATCATAAGTTTGATCAGTTGAGTTTGGCGGTTGAACGTATTAATGGTGATGTAGCTAGGCATAAAACTTTGATTGAGAGTCGACAGCGAGGGATGTCCCAAAGGGTTCCTCGTGGGGATAGATGAGATAGGCGATGACGAAATCTTATGGCTGAGTTTGATGAAGAAGACAAGGCGGTGAGTGTAGATAGTGATGAATATTATTTGGAAGCTAATATGGGACAAATGAAGAATAAAGAAGGTAAGTTTGATCAAGGGGTTGATAGAAATTTGAAGAGCATCAAACTGAACATCCCAGCTTTTCAAAGTCGGAAGACCCTGGGGCTTACTTAGAATGGGAAAAGAAGGTGGAATTGGTGTTTGACTGCCATAATTACTCGAAGGAGAAGAAGCTGAAGTTAGCTGTAGTGGAGTTCATCGATTATGCCAATATTTGGTGGGATCAGTTGGTGACTAGACGTATGAGGAATTTAGATAGGCCGATTGAGACATGGGGAGAGTTGAAGGCTTGTATGAGAAAACGAATTGTACCTGGACATTATTACCTGGACCTCCATCAAATATTGCAAACTCTTTCTTAGGGGTCTAGGAGTGTGGAAGATTACTATAAGGAGATGGAGGTGGTGATGATTCGAGCAAACTTAGAGGAGGATCGGGAGGCTACCATGGCTAGGTTTCTGAATGATTTGAATAGGGACATTACCAACATAGTAGAGTTACAGCACTATGTGGAATTGGAGGACTTGGTGCATGTGACTATGAAGGTGGAAAGACAACTCAGACGAAAATGGGTAGCGAGGTTTACTACGAAACCTAAATAGAGTGGTGGTGACAGGAATGATGGGGTGGAGACCAGGGGAAAGGTTGAAATATCTAAGGTTAAGGAGGAGGTGAATAAAAATAAACCAAACATCGAAAATCAAGCTGGTAGGTCGTAGGTAAATGTTGAAATATCTAAAGTTAAGGAGAAGGTGAATAAAAATAAACCAAACATCGAAAATCATGCTGGTAGGGCGAGAGATATTAAATGCTTCAAGTGTTTGGGTTCGGGGCATATCGCTTCACAATGTCCAAATCGACGGGTGATGATTCTTCAGGAAATGGAGAGATTGAGTCGAATGATGGAAGTGGGAGTGACAACATGCCTGAGTTGGAGGATGTTAAAGGTGAAACTTGTGTGGAGTACCCGACTGCGGAGTCATTAGTAGTGATGCGTGATCTTACTACACAAATGAAGGTAAATGATGAGGAGCAGCAACGGGAAAATTTATTTCACACTAGGTGTCACATTAAAGGTAAGGTTTGCAATTTGATTAAAGACGGAGGGAGTTGTACAAACGTGGCTAGCGACCCTTGTAGAGGGGTTGGGTTACCTCTTATGAGGCATCCACAACCATACAAATTAGAGTGGCTGAATAGTTGTGGAGATGTGCGGGTTACCAAGAGGGCTTTGGTGAACTTCAGTATTGGGCGGTATAGTGATGTGTTATGTGATGTGGTTCCAAAGCATACATGACATCTCTTGTTAGGTAGGTTATGGAAGTACTATAGGAAAGTGGAGCATGATAGATTCACGAATAGATACAACTTTGTGAAGGATGGAAGAGCTATCACACTAATACATTTGATACCACACCAAGTCCATGAGGATCAATTGAAATTGAAAAGTGAGCAAGAGAACAAAAATAAAGAGCGAAAAAATGAGAGCATGAGAGAAGAAAGTAATATGGCTATGAGTAAGAAAAAAGAGTAGAGCCACAAGAAAAAAGAGAGAGAGAAAATTTCAAGGTGACCTTATATTTAAGAAAAGTCAAGTCTGAGAGGACTTTAATAAGATATAACAATCCCCTCCCCAATTTGAATATTTCTCTTTTGTAGGAATTCAAGGATTTATTCCATGGAGGGATAATTCGCAATGAACCATACATTGACTATCTACCTGATGCAAGGCACATGGAGAAATTGGTGGGTTACAAGGAAGAAGAATGTGATCACGCCATGGTAACGTATCATATCCCTATACCTAGGTTAGACTATGAGCTAGCACGTAGGAATAGATTTTCACATGGGATATTTATTTTGGTACATGATAAAGCTTCTAATAATTCCATGAGGTTAGTAAGTCAATCGTCGCATACATTTATGGAAAATTTCTTGCTTGTCTAGGATATGCACTTACTACGTCATGAAATCTTGGCTTGTCACACGAAGTTAATCACATATGATAGGCAATTAGAGTGGTAAGTGGATGCATGAATGTCTTTACTTTAACCACAATATTCTTACATGTCTTAGGCTAGATGTATGGCATGTGTTAGGAGTAAGTTTAATATCTACTATTTCCATTTCACGCACCAATTTAATGAGTGGTTTTAATCTACTAACCTTGTTCATTTTAATGACTTTACATATTGGTGTTAGTAGTAGCTTTGGTGAAAGGCAGGTGATTATTATGGACATGTCTCAGTATTGCCAAATAGGGCTATCGAGTCGAGTCTTGCTTGACCCAGGTGATGATAGTTGGGTGATCATATGTACAAGGCGGACGCGAACTCAAATGAGGTCCAAACGTTGTCCTAGAGGAGGTGGACCATTCCATATCGTTGCTATGAACAAAGAGAACGCCTTCAATTTAATTTTGCTGGGTAATTCAATGTTGGTTAACATTTTCGACGTTGCTAATGTTGCTTCGTTTGAGTAGGTTTGGATTCGAGGTTGAATCTTTTCGAAAAAAGAGGGGATGATGTGACCCGAAAAAGGCATCAAGCAGACAAAGGTTCGATGAGCGTTGAGACGAAGATACAGACGAGTTCGAGATCGAATCGAGGCGAAGAAGTCATGAAATCATTTAGTCGGGCAATAAAGTACAAAATATTGAAGTTAACCAACTTACGGTCAAGTTCCATGTTGGGTCGAAGGGCGAGACAAGTTGGATTCAATGTTTGGAAAATATATGGGAAAAAGAGTAATGGGGATTAAAGCGTTCATAACTTTCAGCTCGGATGTCGGATTGTTTCCCATGAGTGCAATCCGGAATCAGCACAAAATTCTGCACATGAAAAATGATGGCACAATTTTTAAACCATGTGACCGCATGTCTTAAAATTCATGCGACCGCATGGATGCTTACCGAGACCAAAATAAAGGAAGACAATTGTTCTATGCGACTGCATGGAAATAACCACGCGCACGCATGGTTATAATTTAAGATGCAATTTTTCAATTTTTTGCAAGTTTCCTAGTTTCCATAAAATTCTATTTTTACCATATCTTTTTGCATCTTTTAGGCATTATTTCGTGGCAACTAGGGTTTTTCATAGTTTCAAATAAATACTTCGTATTTTTTTCGTTGTAAGACAGTTCATACATTATTATTGAGAGTTTATACATTTTGTGAGATTTATTCCTCCAATTTTTTGGTTGTTTGAAGTTCTAACTTGAACTTATCAAAAGGTCTCAAAATCCTTTTATGGCGTTCCCACTTCACGGTTCTTGTTCCGGGTAATCAACGAGTCGGATTTCTTATGTGTAATCTCAGTTCTTGGTACGGGTAGAGTTGATCTTTGTATGACGTGATTTCTAGCTTTCTTGGGTTTGTTCTATCTTGTTCGTGGGTTTTCAAGGTCGATTCTTGGTTGGGTTCACATTACATATAGAATTAGTATTTCTTCTCTTTACCTAAAGGTTTTCGTAATGTAGAGGACATGCAAAGGTGGGACTTTGATAGATGCGGAAGTTCTACAGTGATGTCTAGTTATTGAGTGATAATGTAGTTGAAAATTTGTGATGCGTTTCTTGCTCGAACTCTCTCAAAAACTAGTGGAAGTTCCTTTGAAACCTCAACATTTCACATAGGTGAAATTCTTTTCTTGAGAATATTATCCCAATTGATAAGGCCGCAGCCGGGGGACAAAAAATTTTTATACTCGCCTAATATATAAAAAAATTAATAAAAAAAATTACTGAAGGAAAACAAATGGGCTCATGGCCTGCCCCTCCACCATGCCTAACAATTGAGCCTTTATGCAATAGACAAAAATAAGGCCATGAAGATTCTACACATGCCCTAGCCTAGAATCAAAGGTCATAGGAAAGTCAGCTTTTTAATTTGTGAAGGTCCCCATTTGGTGAGCAAGCAAACTTCACAGCTTTGAAGACATTGTTCATGTCAGAGAATATGTTATTTATTACTCTATTTTGGAATTGCCAATTAAAGAAGAATTCAAAGGATTTCAATGCCACAATCTTTTACCTGACAAGGTATTATATAAGGGGAAAATTAAGTGTATCGGATTTTTCTGCCATAATCTTTACAACGCCGCACTTGGTTGGTATTTTTTTTTTGTTTTTGCCAACTGCGAATGAAATCTTGACAAGTGTACATTTGTAAAGATTTTAGCAAAATTTTCGTGCACATGTAGCTTGATACAAAGGCCAGTGTGCATCGTATTGCTTATTGAAAAATCACTTGAAGTTTAATGTTAACACAACTATATAGGGGTAGGATTTTTACAATGTGGATGGGGTGTGCCGTGACATAAGGATAAGGTACTCGCAACTCACAAAAGTTCAACAAAGCATGTCTCATCCAACAAAATATGTGTCATCTATTTATTCACATAATAAATCACCAATCAAATAATCATACACACACACACACACACACACCACTTCAAGACTTCTAGTTTTAAATGAAAAATGCATCAAAATCAACTAAGAGAGAGAGAGAGAGCTTACTATATCATAGTCAGGATCATAAGGACAGAGGTGGAACAACAAGCAATGGTGTAGCCGAAGCTCACAAAGTCACAATCTATGAAGGATCCATGACCATAGTTGGATGGGCCGTGGCTGTCAACTACAGGAGGGAATAAGGAGATACGAGAGATAGGATTAGGGTTTGATTTAGCTTTGCAATTGGTGTTTTAAAAATTGAAAGCATACACATAATACATACAAACAAGAACCTGAGACTACATACAGTTGACTTGGGCCAAATGTTAGAAATTTTAGGGAAAAATTCACAACTCAGGTATTAACTATGGTCAAGTCTATTTTTAGGTCTAAAGTTTCAAAATTGAATGCTCGGGTGATAAATAAATAATTAAAAATATTTTATTATTTAAATATATTAAGGTCATAATTATATAATTAACGATCACATGTATATATTTATATGTCACAACATATTTATTGATCATATATTATCAAATCAATTGATGATGGATTATTTCACGGTCACAAATAAAAAAAATTTATAGATCATAATTTGTTTATCAGTCATATGACAAATTTTATAAATAACAACTCAAAATTTTAGGTCATATATTATTTATTGGTCATAAAATATTTAATTTATTGGTCACAATATTAAATTATTGATCACATATTATTTATTGTTACAGATTAACCAATTTATTATTTATAATCAAGCAAACAATTTGTGATCATCACCTCAACACCACGCCACACACGGAACCACCATCAAACACTACCACCACCAAAGCCACCCCCACCACCTCACAACAATTGGTCAACACCACTGCACATCGGTAGAGCCACCACTATGCCGCCACCACCACCACATCCAACCACACCACTATCTTGAAAATTACAATCTCAAAATCACCACACCAAGATTACCACCACACTATCGTCTAGCTATCTTACATCATCGATTTGTAAGAGTAGCCAACCCCAGCACCACCACTTCACCACCACCACCACCACATCAACAACAATACCAATATCAAACAACTGCAATGACATCATCAAACAACTGCAGCAACGTTGCGCAACACACACATCAAACAACTATAGTATCGTCATCTCAAAATCCCACCACTACCTACGACAACTAGTAAACCTCCAAACAAAAGGCCACTCGAGGCTGACTGAGTGTCGCTGCAATGACTAAGATCTGAGCGTGCACATAGTTTGCTACAGCGGTGCTCAGATCCAAGAATCACCACAGCATTCATTTCAAAACGCCGACATCGATAAAGAATGAAACCTAGCGATGACGAATAAGAAGAGAAATGGGTAGAGTGAGAAATCTAAAATCTGTAGAGAGGAAAAAATATACATGATACTATTAATAATTCAATTAATACCTGATTTTTTATTAAATAAACATCACACCTAATTTTTAAATTAGAAAACTTAAATACCTATTTACATGTAATTTCCTCAATTTTAAATAAAATAGCCCAAAACACAAAGTCCATTATTAAAAAAATAAAATAAAATTGGGCAAACACTCGCGGACAACGATCAATTTGCCTAACATGTGCTGTGAATAATGAATTTTGGCGAAGTCAGCACGAGTGATCATGCTAGCTCATCATCTGTTAGCTTCGCCGCTAATTGGAGTCATGGTTATAATACAGTTTTGAAAGAGAATGTTTTCTCATACATAATTTTTTGAATTTATGTTACTTTTTTTTCATTAAAACATAACTTTATCTGATGAGATGCCAATAAAGTAGTACATGTAGTAGCATGATACACATTTTCCAGTCTGAGGGATACATTTTGGTTTAGTACCTTAAGGTACTTGCCGGTTTTTTGATGATGAATAAAATATTGTAACTTATTTTTTTTGTCATTAAAAAATTCCTTAGCATGTCTCAATACAAAAACAAATTAAGTATTTATTTCGTAATACAAACGTTTTTATCATATTTGATAATTTTTCAATAAAAAAATAAAAAATAAAAATAAAATCACTGTACTTCCCCTCATGATTGAAATGGCAATGAAATAAATCCGCACGTGTTCTATACCCTTTCCCATTAAACACTTGCGTATAACAAAACAGAAAGCGGAATTCAAACCCCTATATTTTTAACCAAAGTTTATAAACACATCTCACATCCGCGCATCATTGCACTCACTGGGATGCTGCTTCAATTGCAAATCACACAAATCGATTCGCCACTCGCCGAAAACTTCATGTCCATGTTGAATTAACTAACTCTATAAAGTTCGAATCTTTTCCCAATATTTTTTTTTTAGGTTTAAGAGCATAATTTCGAGCTGTCTTGAGAATATTCTTTTAGGGTTTGAGAATTTTGAGCTGTAAGAAGTTCGAGAATTTCGGCAGAGAGACCTGGCAATGGACTACGAGCCGTATGACAGCAGTGGTGAGTATTTTTCCTGATAATATATGTATTTCGGTTTTAAAGTGATGAATTTTGTAAATTGAGGTTAGGGTTTTGTGTAATTATGATATGCATTGTTGCTGTATTTGAATTTGGGGCGAGTCGGGTCACTATTGAAAGTAAAATTACGTCTTGGACTTTCAATTCTTGAATTTCTTGTGTTTTAAGAATTGATTTACTGAATTTTTTTAGCTAGGTTTTTTAGGTTTTGCACTGTCAATTTTTTTTTCCCCTTTTATGTTTGAACTTTGGAAGTATTTTTTGTTCTTATGAAAGAGAGAGCTGGGGAGCTTAGAAAATCTATCCTCATGTATTAATAGGTATAAACTTTTTAGGTAACAGTTCATTTTACATTGTAGAATTCTGAATTCATATGAGGGTTTGAATTATTTTGTTGCTGATACACTACCATACGAACGTGATAGTGGTCCAGGTTAAATGGCACATTAGATGGGTTATTTACAATTTCTGAAGTTTCTAAACAATGCATTAATTATTGAGAAATCAAATTTGTGAAAAATTCATTTACACTCTGTTATACTGAAAGTGTGGGGGAAAAAATAACAAAGTTTATAGATGAAGTTCGCAAAATAAAGAGCTTCGAGAACTGAAAGATCCTCTTTCTCGGTTGAATGTATTCGATTAGATATCTCTACGTTTCCATCAGGTGGTGCTTACTGCTTAGAAATTTATGTTAGATTTGAATATCTTCTACCATTTGTTTAAGAAGTAGAAATGTTAAGAGTGTTAGGATCTGTTCTTATCTGAATATATGAGAGGGATGGACTTGATTAATGATTTTAGTATGGGGAAGAAGTGGAATACCTATTATGAATTTGTGATCATTTATCATGATAATGTTGGAATGTGTGTATCATGGTTTAAAGTTCATTTCCATATCATGTTTTGGAATAATGAAAACTATAACATGTTAAGTTTTTGGAAATTCTTATGAAACGATTGAAAAGTTGCATTTCCGTATGAATAAATTCATTGTGTTTACAATGCTGGTTCAAACAATTATAAAATGAAAATATAAGAATTAGTATTTAATTATTTTGTGAGAAAGTGAGAAAAATTTATCTTAATGAAAATCTTATAGTTTTTTGTGATTGCTCGTGTTATATTCTCTAAAATGGAACCATTTTGACAATTATAGATATGTACTAAAATGTTGAACCTTGCATATTATAATGGTTATGCATGATTAATTGTTTTTACCAAATTCCTGCTACTGGCCCTTTGCCTTTTTGGGTCAGGATGTTTTAGCTTTTTACAGATAAAGGAAATACTCAGGCATTATGTCATTTGTCTTTTGGGATATAAGACACTCATCATATTGTTATATATGGGCAGATAAATTGATAGGTGTAGTCATACAAACTTGTTACAATATTTATAAAGATGTAATAAATAATGTTGAATTAAATGCATGTCCATGTCAACATCTTCACACATGGCATCTATAATTATATAAACCTATGAACTTAATTAAATAAGCTATCTTCTACTCTTCATCTACAAGCATGTTTGGGAGTGTTTACAAAATGTTGAGTTATAAAAAGATAGAAATGAGGGATGGATAAGGGGGTAGTACTTATGAGTTCCTCGAAGCATGTGAATAAAAAGTGACTTTTGTGTTTATAAATAGTTTATAAACATAAGCCAAACATGAAGTACGTATATTTCCTCCTCCACTTTGAGCCATAGAATAATTTCCCATGCCTAATATTCCGAAATTCACATTTATGGTCATGCTATTGGAAAGGGTGTTCAAGCTTAATTATTGAAAATGTGCTTGTCTACTCCTATCCATTATAGTCTTTACATAGAGGTGTTCTTCCTTAACACTTTAAAGGACAAGTAACGTTTTTAGCTTGATCCACAATTACACGGTTCCGCAGGTATCCCCTAATCTAATATTCACTACTAAGGGTTGAAAGTAGCTAATGTTGAGTAAGGGTTCCAAAAGTGATAGGTATGTGTTGTTTCTTGGCAATCTCTTTCTACCTAAAAAGAGCTATTGAGAGTGGATTTCAGGTTCGATAGTGTCGATAATGTATTAGCCATCGGTGACCGTACTTTCATAAAAGCAACATTGGGCGGTGGTTCCTCTCTTTCCTCTTGAACCTCAAACAAAAAATCGATTTCGCCAACTTAAGAACTTCTTGTTCTCCGTAGCGCTTATGTCGTACATGTGCTAACCATAAGCCTCAACATTCGCTTTAAGCCCGATGAGAGAAACAATGTCTTTGGAGGAAGATCAAAAGTATCTACTTCCTTCACTTTAGTCCTATACTCCAGAAAGCGAATTTTGTTCCATTTGTTTATGTATGATTTCGAGATGAAGAGGGGGCAGATGTTCTCAAAACTCCGCGAGTTGTTGCTCCCCCCTGTGCTTCATGTTTTCAACTGTTTGGAGCTCGTGCAACCCGACAGCTTATGTGCGAGTTGTGGCCCACGCCTCCTATTTGTTAAAGGTGGGCTACGTGAACTCTGATTTGATTCGGGTATTTAATCCCGCCACTGAGATGCGCAGTTGACTCCTTAACCTTGATAGAAAGATGGCTTATTGCCCTTCTCAACTCCGTAGTTTTCAGTTTATTGTGATCGAGTATATAATTATATAGAAATGCTGGTTTTTTCCTACCCTCTCTGGAGAAGGTCTTCCCTCCCTTGCTGCATTAGTAAATACTGAAAGCCACAGCTAATGTACTGCTATATATATGGTCGGGCTTTTTCTTTCGTATTATCTTGAGCTTACCTTTCCTTTTCCAATAGGTAGAAGGAAGACGACCCCAACCTTGATCCTAACCCAAGGGAATGAAGGTTCAGCTTGCTTAAGAAAGAGCACCATTTATTTCTCTATCTCCTTCCTTTTTATTCTATATAATGACAGAAACTTGGACAATCGGGTGTCTTGATTCTATCGGCTTTGATTACGATTAGTATTTTCATTAGCAATAAATGCTCGTAATCAGCAATATGTTATTTATTTGGACACCCACTTCCGCATAAAATGTAAAGATAGAGACAGAGAGAACAAGACACCAGATTCTTTAATTAATTTTGTGATGTTTAGTTTCTAGTAGTACTGAAATATTGCTTCATAATGAGCTGCATGAGTCAGATCACGTGCTACTCTCTCCACGAGGAGATGTAAAGGAATAAGCCACATACATACATAGAAAGGTGTCTTTTGATGTATGAATTGGAGAACTAATTGGCAAGAGATCACCTAGGAATTTAATTAGTCAGTTGGAAGTCAGAACAACTATAAAATTTGCACTACAAAAGGAAAATATTTACTGGATGTTTTAAGCTGTCTAGAGTAAATCCATGAACCTGATCTTCCAAGGCTAGGTTGAAGATCATATTTAAATGATATACATGTGGCCCTCTCTTTTCAGAATAAGTTGCATGTTTTTAAGTTGCAAAAAAGTTGTTCAACAGGCTTCATTAGCTATACCTGCTCTTTCTAATTGTGAAATTTTGGATGACATGTCTAACTTTATTTTCACTCTTAATACTTTCCTGTTGATTTCATTTAAGGGCGTACTGGCTTCTTTATCCAAATAACACAATTTTCTTTGCTTCCTTTAGTTTTGATACCGTTGTGTTTCAGGAACTGATGATGATCTTCCTCCACCACATCAAAATAGAATTCCAAGAGGTGGCCGCATTGCTGGGAATGGAAGGCCTGCTGTCATGGGTGCTGCCCCATATCCGAGAATGCATGATGAAACTGATATGGAAGCCAAAATTCACCAGCTTGAGCAAGAAGCATACAGTTCAATTTTAAGAGCCTTTAAAGCACAAGCTGATGCCATTACTTGGGTACTTTTTGTCACATTGAATACTTGAAACTAATACTGTCATATTTGTTTGATCAGGACCATCAGGTTTAAATGACTGCTCAATAAAATGTATTTTCTTCAGGAGAAGGAAAGTTTAATAACTGAACTGAGGAAAGAGTTACGACTGTCAAATGAAGAGCACAGGGAGCTTCTTGGTAGAGTTAATGCAGACGAAACAATCCGAAGAATAAGGTACCTTCTAATTTAGTAGAATTGATAATGTGCTATTTTATTTCTTTTCATAAAAAATGGGAAGTGCTACCAGAGAGTGGAGGCAGTCAGGCGGGCTTCAACCAGGCATTCATGGTACTGGTCAAGCTGTCAACGATCCGGCGCCCAGTCCTTCCGTATCAGCTTCTCGCAAGAAACGGAAAATAGCCCCCTCTTTGCCTTCTCAATCCTTTGGTGGGCCATCTCCTTTCCACCCACAGGCAATGGCCACAGCAACCCAGCCATCTTCATCGTCTGCGAAGCGTGGACCCATGATGGGGACAAAGGGGAAAAAGCCTAAATCTGTAAGCATTATTATTACGAAGTTTGCCTCTATACAAATTTTGATTATAATTTTCATTTATAATTTACTTGACAGGGTCAGATTCCTACTGGTTCATCCTCAATGAAAATGCAATATCCGTCTTCTGGTCCAGCTGGAAGAGGTCAATTTGGTAACCGTATTTCTTCTGGTGGCCTTCCAAATGAACCTGCCGAAGGAGCTACATTTAATCAATTCATCGGACGGAAAGTAAGGACCAGATGGCCTGATGACAATAATTTCTATGAAGCTGTCATAACCGACTACAAGGCAGCTGAGGTAGATCTGATTTGTGGTGATTTATAGACTTCACGTTGAGCTAATTTAATACTTTGAACTGCAATGTTTTCCAGGATCGACATGCTCTAGTTTATGATTATGGTACTCCAAACGAAACATGGGAATGGGTCAACCTTGCCGAGGTAGGTGCATGTTTATTTTCATTTTATGGAACATTCAAAAAATATTTTTTTGTCACACGTAGACAAGTGCTTTATTTCTTATATATGTGAGCATTCCACGAGTAAAATTCGGTTCTTGTATTACCTCCGTCCCATAAAGATAGACTTGTTTATATTTTCACACAAATTAAAAAATGTAACTAATATAGTTGGACATATAAATTTTTCTTACATTTTTCCTAATATACCCCTAAATTAAATAATGGTTTAAATATGATTAGTTTAATTTGTTGATAAAAATGTACATTAAATATGAGCATATTAGAAAACTAAAAAATATCCATACTTTTAAATAAGAAAAAGTAGCTTATAATTTGAGACATACGAAAAAGGAAATAAAGTCTATCTTTATGTGACAGAATCAGTACTATTTAAATTTTAAATGATGGCCAAGGAGATTGATTTAGATGTTGTTGCTTCTGTTCACGTAAGACCTAGAGTCAAAAATTATTTACAATTTTCTGGAGATGTGGATATAGTTTTCAAATTTGCATTGAAATCTCCGTGTTAAAAAAAATCTTTTGATTGAATACCTGAAGCTTTATTTGTATGTCAAATGGTCATGTCATATTACTGCCTATATTTCAAATTTGATGTTGTATTGGCCTGAACTAGTTTTAGGTGGGAATGGCTTATCAAGATGTCAAATTAAGATGTAATATAAGGTATAACTTCTTGAATTATAGTAAAGGATTGTGTTGTAAGGGCACTTCAACTATGGTAGTGTGTCCGTGTCCGTCATGTGTCAAATACCGACACTCCTCAGATGCTGTACCATTGTCATTTTTAATTTTTTATTAGAAATATTATATATTTAGTTATTACTAAATAATAAATATGTACTTATAATTTAAAAAAAAAAACTAAGAACAAATATGTGCCTTGTCAGTATTATTTTTTTTTAAAAAAATCGCCTACACGTGTCCGTATCAGTGCATCATAGGTAAAGGATACTGCAAAATTAATGCTCTTAATTATGGGAGAGTGAAATTTTAAATTATTTGATTATGTGAAAAATAGTTTGTCAAAGTTTATTTCAAAATAATTATGTGTATGTACTGATGATTTTCTAACTATTTGTCATAATCTTAGTTTCCTGTTATAGAATTTCCATGTTTAATTAGTATTGGCCTCTGCTTATCATCCACGAACCCCACATTGATTTTACTTCTGTTCCAGTGAGATGTTTTGGAGAAAACCATCCAAAACTGGTGCTTTTAAGTTTTTGTTTTTAAAACTCAGTACTCGTTTGACCCCCACTCAGTTGCTCTGCAAGAGATCTTACTATTTCATATCATCTACTTGTATTCTGTATTTCTTGCAGTTCTTACAACTTTGTAACTGTTGGTGAAAGTTTGATTGATCAGTTACAACATATAATGCGGGTAACGAAGAATTCGTGTATTAATCTGATCTTGTACTATGTCTCATCTGCAGATTTCTCCTGACGATATACAATGGGAAGGTGAAGACCCTGGAATTTCTCGTCGCGGAGGTTATGGTGGATCAGGCCATGGGATGAGTCGACCTACTGGGAGAGGTAATGCTCCTGGTGCAGGAAGAGGTAGGGGGTTGACAAAATTCAGGAAGGATTTTCCACCATCGCAGAATGGCATTGGAAAGAAGGGATCTGACATCATTCAATTGCTTCAGACTGATACTCTAATTAAGGAGGTAGGTAAAAGTTGCTTGAGCTGTGTATATAGTTATATACTCATATGTGCTACTTAATGTGGGGGTTGACTTACTGTGGACTTTGGCAGGTGGAGAGGGTTTTTGGGGCCAGTCATCCGGACCCTGCTGAGATGGAAAAGGCAAAGAAAGTGCTGAAGGTTCAAAAAACACTTCAATTTTTTAGTCTTTGCACATTTACATCACTTACTAGTGGGTTTACTGTTATTCTTCCTTTTGATCGAAACAGGAGCATGAACAAGCTCTAACTGAGACCCTTGCAAGGCTTGCAGATATATCTGATGGGGAAAGTGGTATGTCTTTGTAGTACAGTTATGATGATCCTATGATTTTTAAAATTGGTTGTCTTCGGTTTATAGATGTAGCTTCAAATTGTCAATACCTGATTTGATGACTCACGGAAAACTACGTACTCTATTAACTGGTGATTGTGGTAAACATTAAACACGGCTCTTTGATACTCATGTTTTTATCCTGCCATCAATAATGCTAGTTTAAAATTGGATTTTTTTTTTTTTTTAATGACATTGCACTTTTGAAAGGGAAGAATCCTTGTCTTCCTAGTTCATCAACTATTGCCGTGGAGGTTTTAGATCTTAACCCTTGAGGAAAAAGGGAAAAGGGATTAGAAATTATAGTATTTTTTACCTACAGCCCAGAAGAAAACCTGTCATCCCCCTGGACCAAAGCCCTAAAAATCAAAGGTAGCACAATGCATCCATATGCACAATTAATTAGCTTGATTCCATCACTGACATCCTACTGTAAGTGTTGCTTTGGCAGACAGCAAAGCTCAATCTCAGATATGGTACAATATGAATCATATGATAAACCTAGTTTGGATTTTTAACCAGTACCTGTCTTATTGTATTTAGTTTGACATAGCCCCTGTCCGAGCCAAATTCTCTTAAAATTCATTTTTCAAATTCTTTTTAAACCATGTATTCTTCCAATAAAATAATTTTACATGTAAACCCTGAACATTTTTCTACTTTTTAACCACATATTCTTCGTAAAAATAATTATTACAAAACTCATTTTTCCCAAAAATGGAGCTCAAACAAAGCCATAATGTCCAGGGAATAAATGGCAAAACTTTTTGAAACCATAGGGAGGCCATTTCTTTTTTTTTTTTCTTTTTTTTTTTTAACAACAAATAGCAAAGTTTTTTAGGACCATAGAAAAACCTTATTACGTAATATGATTTCTAATGTTGTTAACTCGTAAATGGAATATTCATGTTATTGGTGGTAAACTGCTTACATTTTCGAATCCTAATGGTGCACATACCAGTATCCTGTATTGAAACCCAATTGAGGTAAGCAATCTGTTTCATTATTTAATTACTGTCGTCATCATCATCAGTACTACTATAGTTGTCACCACGAGCAAGTCACAAAACATCAATTCTGATGGAGCATTGTCTGTCTTTATATGCAAATTATAAACGGGAACCATATTAGCAACGAAGTTCTGCTAATCTCACAATTACTCTTCTGAATGTTTGTTATTTGGCTTTCAACTTTACTTTGACAGTAAAATGCTCTTGTAAGTGATGGACCAAGTTGTATAATATTTCTTGACCACATTGTTTTTGGTGATTCCTGTTGTCCTTTACAACAGATGAGGAACGCTACTTGCATGAGCAACCAATGGGCCGAGAATGATAAAACTGAACAGTGATGGTGCAAAATGGATAGCAAAGGAGATTTAGATAGTGGCCATTTAGGGCAGGTGGCATGGGTTTGTATCTAATGATTACCAGTATGGTAATAGCCAGATTTGATCCTAGGGTTCTGTTGTATAATTGCCATTTTTCAGCAATATTAGCTAATGTTTAGTTATTTGACTTAGGCCACCTCGTAGCTGAGATGGTGTTTTTGTCGTCCATTAACAGGCAGTGCGTCTCTAGAATTGTTACAGTTGCCATGAACAGATCATGTAAAAGTTTGTCGTCCCTTTTTTTTTTTTGTTTTTTGTTTTTGGGCCCTTTTGTTTTTTTCGGGGCCCTTTTAGATTGCTGGTAATTAATTCACTTTTTTACTGTGTTCATCGTGCTGGGCTTGTTAATAATTGAAATCTATCAGGAAAGTTAGGCATACAATGATGTCCTAATAGGCCAAGTCATTTAAACTGGTGATTCTCTCACATCATTGTTACTCTACTAGATCTGTACATATTGCAATTGCAGTTTAATACTGTCAGCTTTCATGTAAAATATTGTAAATACACTGCATTTATGTTTTAATGATGATCTTTTGAAGTTTTTTTTATTTATTTTTTGTGCCCTCTTATTTTGTTTATTTTCGGCCTATTTCTTTTGTTTCTGTTCTTGCAAATTACCATTAGCCCTTGGTTCGATTCTATTAAAATTGTAATTCATTTTTCTCTTTTTTATCAACGACGCATTTTTGATTCTTCAATAAAAT
Organism: Fraxinus quadrangulata; assembly: GCA_903798255.1. Lineage (NCBI taxonomy): Eukaryota > Viridiplantae > Streptophyta > Magnoliopsida > Lamiales > Oleaceae > Fraxinus > Fraxinus quadrangulata. Next base: position 53,985 of record CAIGRB010018979.1, on the reverse strand, counting down.
GATATCATGCGTAAACTTAAAAAATTTCTTTCTTTTTTAATTACATATTTTTCAAAACAATTACTATTTCAAATTATGTTTTTCCTTAAGCCCAATTAAAATGGAGGAAGCAAGGAATTAGTAAAGTTAGATATTTCTAANCATTTTCGAATCCTAATGGTGCACATACCAGTATCCTGTATTGAAACCCAATTGAGGTAAGCAATCTGTTTCATTATTTAATTACTGTCGTCATCATCATCAGTACTACTATAGTTGTCACCACGAGCAAGTCACAAAACATCAATTCTGATGGAGCATTGTCTGTCTTTATATGCAAATTATAAACGGGAACCATATTAGCAACGAAGTTCTGCTAATCTCACAATTACTCTTCTGAATGTTTGTTATTTGGCTTTCAACTTTACTTTGACAGTAAAATGCTCTTGTAAGTGATGGACCAAGTTGTATAATATTTCTTGACCACATTGTTTTTGGTGATTCCTGTTGTCCTTTACAACAGATGAGGAACGCTACTTGCATGAGCAACCAATGGGCCGAGAATGATAAAACTGAACAGTGATGGTGCAAAATGGATAGCAAAGGAGATTTAGATAGTGGCCATTTAGGGCAGGTGGCATGGGTTTGTATCTAATGATTACCAGTATGGTAATAGCCAGATTTGATCCTAGGGTTCTGTTGTATAATTGCCATTTTTCAGCAATATTAGCTAATGTTTAGTTATTTGACTTAGGCCACCTCGTAGCTGAGATGGTGTTTTTGTCGTCCATTAACAGGCAGTGCGTCTCTAGAATTGTTACAGTTGCCATGAACAGATCATGTAAAAGTTTGTCGTCCCTTTTTTTTTTTTGTTTTTTGTTTTTGGGCCCTTTTGTTTTTTTCGGGGCCCTTTTAGATTGCTGGTAATTAATTCACTTTTTTACTGTGTTCATCGTGCTGGGCTTGTTAATAATTGAAATCTATCAGGAAAGTTAGGCATACAATGATGTCCTAATAGGCCAAGTCATTTAAACTGGTGATTCTCTCACATCATTGTTACTCTACTAGATCTGTACATATTGCAATTGCAGTTTAATACTGTCAGCTTTCATGTAAAATATTGTAAATACACTGCATTTATGTTTTAATGATGATCTTTTGAAGTTTTTTTTATTTATTTTTTGTGCCCTCTTATTTTGTTTATTTTCGGCCTATTTCTTTTGTTTCTGTTCTTGCAAATTACCATTAGCCCTTGGTTCGATTCTATTAAAATTGTAATTCATTTTTCTCTTTTTTATCAACGACACATTTTTGATTCTTCAATAAAATGATATCATGCGTAAACTTAAAAAATTTCTTTCTTTTTTAATTACATATTTTTCAAAACAATTACTATTTCAAATTATGTTTTTCCTTAAGCCCAATTAAAATGGAGGAAGCAAGGAATTAGTAAAGTTAGATATTTCTAACACACGTTAAAACATGTCTGCACAATCACATTACATCTTTAGGTGAATACAACTCTTTACTTCTTTGCTAAAGGTTCAAATGCCACGTTTGTTATTATTAGTAAAGTACCTTGATAGTCTCGATGTGTGTTTTAGGCTTCATCAAGACAAGGAGGGATTAGAAATGGTGACTGCTATTTGGTGCTGCTTCAAATGACTTGATGCATCGATTGTTAAGTTTGGATGCTTTGGTTCAAGATTTTTTGTTGTTAGGCTTGGATACATTAGTTCGATATTTATTTCTTTTTATTTAAAATAGTTGTTCTTGAAATTTTAGCTCGATTTACTTTTAGCATAGATGATGTTTGAGGTTTATCTAATTCTGTTTATTAAGAACTTCAAAGTCATTTGAAATTACCTTTCAATTGGTCTCTCATCACTTCGTATTATTTGAATCTTAAGAATTAGTCAAGATACGATAAATCAATCATATCTTTGAAACACTTGATTTTTATTTATTTATTTATTTGCTTAAGCTTTAATTAGAAATGTTAATCATTTCGGTTAAATGTTTTAATCATTTTATTCACTAGGAGTTGGATGAGAAGAAATTTTCACTCCAACTGTATCAATGTTCAATTGTCTCCCCTCTACTTTCAAGGTCAAGTTTTCTCACCTATTACTATTTTGCAATTTTTTTTTTTTTTTGATAATCTTCAAATTCTCCTAGAATGCAGTCAAATTGAGGTGGGATAATTTTCTTTCTATCGTATAGTACAATGTATAATGGTGTGAAAATAGGTTATACAATCAAGACTCGAACTTATCCTGTTAAAAATTTGGATTGAAACCAAGTCAACCTAGTCATGCTAATTCATAGGTGGGTCTGTAATAATGAATATGTTCGTTTTGGACTTTATTCTCCAGTTCGATGATCCAAGAGGACCAATCTAGCTAGCTCTGTTTATTAAAAAAATTTAAAATGTAAAATAAAAATTAAAGTGTTATTGTGACTATAAAAACTCCTTGGTCTTTTTATGTTTTGTCACACATCTCGCCCCAACTTACTTGGAATATGCATAAACTATAATGATGTATCTATGTATTACTAGTAACTCTACTTGTAAATTGTTTTTCTATTTCACAAATAATTAAACAAAGTAATATGTAAACTCATCAATAAGACATTCATTTTTAAAAATAAAAAATAAAAAAAAACGAAAAATATAAAACACTAAGGATCCGTTTGATTGCAATAGTGGAATTTGAGTGGAAAAAAAATGAATTTTAGAAAATTGAATAACCTAGAATTATTTTTTTGGAAATTGTCAATTAATTATGTTTGATTAGTAAAGTTTTCTACGTAGAAAATATTGAAAATTTGGATATTTTGGTGTTCGTTTGACTTTGTTTTACAAGGAAATTGTTTATTAAAGGAATAAAATTTGTTACAATTGGGGATAGAATTTATTTCCATTACCAAAAAAATAAATAAATACATAGCCCGAAAAACCAAATCCTACCAAATTGGTGAGAATTAATTTTCATCAAAACCATGGAATTGGAACCGTGTGAGGTAAAAGTGGGAAAATGAATTGCCAAAAAAAATTTCCCAATCAAATATGACTTTTGATGGAAGATGAAATTTCATTTGCAAATTCTATGGAAAATTTGCCGAATCAAATATGCCCTAAGGGTTGAATGATTGTAATATTGACGGTCTATGGGCCGGTCAGATCGTTAAATTCAAAAAATTAATTCAAATCAGGCTTAGACCATATTTTTATATAGATTGTTTCATGTCGATATTGAGCTCGTATAAGATCTATATGCAAACAAATTTTATCCAGTTCAATCCACTCATGTTGACATCTCTAGGTACAACAAACATGTGTTACATATAACCAAAAGTAGATAAAGAAACAAAGTCAACGATTCTTTAATGTTCGTATACACTCTTTCTCATCAAGAAAGACTCGTTAAGATATCAATTTGATGAATCTATATTAACGTTGTAAGGAAAATGAACCAAATCCTTACATTTTAACTAAACCCAGGCCTTAAAATCATGTTTTCATAAATCAGGTGTTCATTAATAATTTAATATTATTGAATATATTAACAAATTTATGTTAATACAAACCAAATAAGGATAATTATAATTTTTCCATTAATTTCACCCCTCCACCCATTATTATATCTATAAAATTTCTCTATTTAAAACTCACCCTCACAGTACCATTAATATTTGTCGCCACCACAATCCACGACTTATCGTCGACGAAGTCACCACCCAACACAATCCCACCTTCGATTAGCCCCACAACACCATGTGAAGCACAAAATCTGCAAGAAAAACTACTAAATTCGTGAATTGTGAATCCATAAAATCTCGAATTCAGCCGACATTGATGGGACCCACTTGGACGGACCGACACCCATGTGTCGCCACCCTATTACATCACGGAAAATATTATAGATACATAGCAAGTAACATAATTATTTACATAAGGGTCACATGAATGCCCCTATTGAACCCTTCAATGGGGGGCCCTTATGTAAAGTATTATGAGAAATGCTATGTACCAATAGCATTTCCTATTTCATAACTACTCCATCCCTGGATTGTCTGAAGAAACGTATAAATCAACAACCATGCTTGATATACATTCAAAAGTGTACATCAAGCATGACAGTCCCTCACAATAAAGGGGGAGCTCGCTTCCAAAAAAGAAGCGGACCCCCCTCTAAGGAGCGGACCCCCTTTTATTGTGAGAGGAATGTTAAACTTGGTGTACAAGTTGTTTAATTCATAAATCAATTACCTCTCAGTTATCCATCAAACTGAAAATAAAATTTTTAGAAGCGGGCTCCCCTCTATTGTGAGAGGAATGTCAAACTTGGCGTACAAGTTGTTTAATTCATAAATTAATTACCTCTCAATTATCCATCAAACTGAAAATAAAATATTTGCATCTCTACATGTGATTGAAAAATCACAAAATCCTTGAATTTTCCTTCTTCACCTTTAATGTCAAAAAACTTTTAACTAACTAGAAGAGTCTCTTACATGGTTTAAGATTCGAAATAGTAGAAAAGTGACCAACTGAACCAAATATGTTCTTTTACATAATTTGTGCCCTATAAACAATATTGAGCTCGAAAACCCTTGATTTGCCACAAATTGTTGGTTCAATTTACATTCCAAATTGTTTGTTTTCAATATCTGAATTAAATGATTTTTTTTTTGGCTCATAGGGCTTGTTTGAACCCCATTATTCGGTTAAAAATTGATTTTGAAATAGTAGATTGATGGAAATTATGCGTTTAAAAAATAAGAAAAAAAATTTATGTTTGCTTGTAATATTATTTTATTGAAGAATTTTTAGTTAAAAAGAAAAAATAAAAAATGTATTTTAAAAATAATAAAGATCAAACAACGTTAAAATTTGAAGTTCCATCTTAAAAGATCGCATTTTTAAGAGGAGTAGTTCAAATGGCTTGTTTGAGCAGATCAATCTTGAAATCTATGTGCTCAATCTTAATTGGATCGAATTGCTTGTTGGAGTTTAACGGATTCTAATACCAGGATAAGACTTGATGTTTCATCTTAAAAGATCAACTTTATTAAAAGGAATAACCCAAACTTTTATAATTTGGTCCATGTTTTCATTTTTAATCAATGTGAAATTTTATGCATAGTATTATGTATAGGTCATAAAATGCAAGAAACCTTATGTGGAAAATTATAACTTGATCAATGTTAATTCTAACGTTTTAAGACAAGCATGTGTACTATGTGCAATTAAAGTATAATCTAAAAGCTAAAAAGTCACTCAACAGCACTACGAGTCTGTCGATCAACTCCATCCTACGATTCAGGTACGTAACAAGGGTAAAAAATAAACTTCTTTCAAAAGTTATGATTCATGCAAAGATAATTGTTTAAGAAATAAATTCGTGTAATCATGTTTAGACACTTTATTCAAGTATGCTTAGTCACTGTTTGACAATTATTATTTGATTTTTTTATATATTTATTTTTAATCACACATTTACGTTATAAAATATTATACATGTAAATTCAATTTTTTTTTCATATTTTTTAAATGTACGTTTTCCTATAAATCACTATTCAAAACATTGTTTTCCCAATAAATAATTGCCAAACATATGCTTAATATGTACTTAAAATTATTGCTTTTTATTTATCTTGAGAGGATACGTGAGTGACAGATGGCTAGAACAAAATCAACTGCTAGGGAATTAATCGGATGAAGAGATCACCTAAGTTATAGAGAAGTTGTATTCATATGGCTATAACAGAACTATTAGTAAAGTTAGATATTTCTAATACACGTTAAAACATGTCTGCACGATGACATCACATCTTTAGGTGAATACAACTCTTTACTTCTTTGCTAAAGGTTCAAATGCCACGTTTCTTTTTAATAGTAAAGTATCTTGATAGTCTCGATGTGTGTTTTAGGCTTTATCAAGACAAGGAGGGATTAGAAATGGTGACTGCTATTTGGTGCTGCTTCAAATGACTTGATGCAACGATTGTTAAGTTTGGATGCTTTGGTTCAAGACTTTTTGTTGTTAGGCTTGGATACATTAGTTTGAGATTTATTTCTTTTTATTTAAAATAGTTGTTCTTGAAATGTTCTAAAGACTGATCTTAACATCGTGGGTGAGCTCTTAGTCATTAGCATGACTAGTGGTTATAAGAAAATATAAAATAGATTGAAATTTTAGGTCGATTTACTTTTAGCATAGATAATGTTTGAGGTTTATCTAATTCTGTTTATTAAAAACTTCTGAATAATTTGTAATTACTTTTCAATTGGTCTCTCATCACTTCATATTATCTGAATCTATAGAATTAGTCAAGATACGATAAATCAATCATATCTTTCTATCGTATAGTACAATGTATAATGGTGTGAAAATAGGTTATACAGTCAAGACTCGAACTTATCCCGTTAAAAATTTGGATTGAAACCAAGTCAATCTAGTCATGCTAATTCATAGGTGGGTCTGTAATAATGAATATGTTCGTTTTGGACTTTATTCTCCAGTTCGATGATCCAAGAGGACCTATCTAGCTAGCTCTGTTTATTAAAAAAATTTAAAATGTAAAATAAAAATTAAAGTGTTATTGTGACTATAAATACTCCTGTCTTTTTATGTTTGTCACACATCTCGCACCAACTTACTTGGAATATGCATAAACTATAATGATGTATCTATGTATTACTAGTAACTCTACTTGTAAATTTTTTTTATATTTCACAAATAATTAAACAAAGTAATATGTAAACTCATCAATGTCTATTCATTTATAAAAAAAAAAAATTTTAAAAAAATGAAAAATATAAAACACTAAGGGCCCGTTTGATTACAAGAGTGGAATTTGAGTGGAAAGAAAATAAAATGAATTTTAGAAAATTGAATAACCTATAATTTTTTTAAATTGTTAATTAATTGTATTTGATTAGTATAATTTTCTACGTGAAAAATATTGAAATTTTGGATCTTTTGGTGTTCGTTTGGTTTTGTTTTACATGGAAATTGCTTATTAAAGCGAATAAAATTTGTTACAATTGAGAATAGACTTTGTTTTCATTGCCAAAAAAAAAAAAAAAAAGGTAGTCCGAAAAACCAAATCCCACCAAATTGGTGGGAATTAATTTTCATCAAAATCATGGAATTGGAACCGTGTGAGGCAAAAGTGGAAAAATGAATTGTCAAAAAAAAATTTTCCAATCAAATATGACTTTTGGTGGAAGATGAAATTTCATTTCTAAGTTCTATGGAAAATTTGCCAAATCAAATAGGGCCTAAGGGTTGAACAATTGTAATATTGACGGTCTATTGGTCGGTCTGATCATTAAATTCAAAAAATTAATTCAAATCAGGCTTAAACCATATTTTTATATAGATTGTTTCATGTTGATATTGAGCTCGAATTAGGTCTATATGCAGACAAATTTTATCCAATCCGATCCACTCATGTTGACATCTCTAGGTACGACAAACGTGCGCTACATATAACCAAAAGTTGGTAAAGAAAAAAGTCAACGGCTCGTTAATGTTCGAATTCGTTGATGAATCTATATTAATGCTGTGAGGAAAATGAAGCAAATCCTTACATTTTAACTAAAACCGGGCCTTAAAATCATATTTTCATAAATCAGGTGTTCATTAATAATTTAATATTATTAAATATATTAACAAATTTATGTTAATACAAACCAAATAAGGGTAATTATCATTTTTCCATTAATTTCACCCCTCCACCCATTATTATCTCTATAACAATTTCTCTATTTAAAACTCACCCTCACAGTACCATTAATATTTGTCGCCGCCACAACCCACGACTTATCGCCGATGAAATCACCACCCGACACAATCCCACCTTCGATTAGCCCTCACAACACCATGTGGAGCACAAAATCTGCAAGAAAAACTTCTAAATTCGCGAATTGTGAATCCAAAAAATCTTGAATTCGGCCGCCGTTGATGGGACCCACTTTGACGGACCGACACCCATGTGTCGCCACCCTATTTCATCACTACTCCATCCCTAAATTGTCTTAAGAAACGTATAAATCAACAACCATGGATGATGTACACTCAAAAGTGTACATCAAACATGATAGGCCCCCTCTATTGTGAGGAAAATGTACACCAAATTGTTAAACTTGATGTACAAGGGGTTTAATTCATAAATCAATTACCTCTCAATTATCCATCAAACTGAAAATAAAATATTTGCATCTCTACATGTGATTGAAAAATCACAAAATCCTTGAATTTTCCTTCTTCACCTTTAATGTCGAAATACTTTTAACTAACTAGAAGAGTCTCTTACATGGTTTAAGATTCCAAATAGTATTATGTATAGGTCATAAAATGCAAGAAACCTTATGTGGAAAATTATAACTTGATCAATGTCAATTCTAACTTTTTAAGACAAGCATGTGCACTATGTGCAATTAAAGTATAATCTAACTCCAGCACTACGAGTCTGTCGATCTACTCCATCCTACGATTCAGGTACGTTACAAGGGTAAAAAATAAAATATAAACTTCTTTCAGAAGTTATGATTCATGCAAAGATAATTGTTTAAGAAATTATAAATTCGTGTAATCATGTTTAGACACTTTATTCAGGTATGCTTAGTCACTGTTTGACAATTATTATTTGATTTTTTATATATTTATTTTTAATCACATATTTACGTTATAAAATATTATACATGTAAATTCAACTTTTTTTTTTTCATATTTTTTAAATGTACGTTTTCCTAAAAATCACTATTCAAAACATTGTTTTTCCAAATAAGTGAATGCCAAACATATGCTTAATATGTACTTAAAATTATTGCTTTTTATTTATCTTGAGAGGATACGTGAGTGACAGATGGCTAGAACAAAATCAACTGCTAGGGAATTAATCGGATGACGAGATCACCTAAGTTATAGAGAAGTTGTATTCATATGGCTATAACAGAACGAAGACGTCGCCTTATATACAGTGTGTCTTTTTTTTTTTTTGAAAGAATGAGTTTTGATATAGTATTTTTTTGGATAATGTATAATTAAAAAATAAAATGTAGCAAATTTTTTAAAAAAAATTGTTTTGTAGAATTGTTTTATTGAAATAACATGTTATCAAAAATGAATTTGAGTAAAATGAATTTTTATAAAATAGAGTTTAAAATAGAATTGGTTGTCAACTTTTTGCCCTTACCTCTGCTTAAAATTTAAAAATTACTCCCTCTCAGAAACACAACCCTCGCGCCACTATTCGCCGCCATCTCCATGGCGCTTTCCACCACTCCTCCACCACCTGACCGTCCTCCCACCACCGCTGCCTCCGCCTCCAACGCCACATCCACTGCCGCAACAACAAGACACCTGTTGCCTTACCCCAGACCCCCTAGTCCCCACACGTACACCCCAACTCCCAACCTCCAACCTCACCCCTTTTATTCATCCCCATCAAGACAATTGCCCTCCAATCCCAACCCCAGTTACGCTCAATTAGTTCCCCGGCCAACCCAATCCGACCTCCACCCTCGCCCAGAAGACCCCTCACAGCTGCATTACCCCATCGCCTCCTCTGGCCGAGGTTTCCTTCCGAAACCCGTTACCATGCCTGTGGCCCGATCCACCTCGAGGCCACCCTTGGTGTTCTCTGCTGCAGATCTAGGTCATGGTAGTTCAGGGTATTTTAGGCCAACTCACTTGCAGCACGCGCTCCTTGGGTCTGGTCCGAGTTCTGCTGCTACTGGTGGGGTCGTGTCGGGTGTGGTAAAAGGAATTCCCGTATCGACTTCACACCACACGAAGGTTCGTCTATTTTTAAGTATTAATTCCTGTTATCAAATAAAATTTGAATATATGTGATTCTGCAGCTTTGTCTTACTGAACTAGGTATAAGCTGTGCCATGCTTGGGATATATTCAAATTCAAAAAAAGCCACTGATTAGAACTCGCTCTTTGACATATCTCTATTACAGTAATTGTTCAAAATAAGTAACAAAGACAATGTGTTACTTATTTTGAACAATTATTGTGTTACACATAAAGTCTTTGTTACTTATCATTGTCAAAGAAATGTAATTTGACATATAAAAGTGAATGAAATCAGATTTATTTATTTTTGACAAATTCAATACTCAGATAGAGAAAATTAATAATCCAAATTCTTTTCATATGGCATTGTGTTAATTATTATATTCTTATACTCATTAATCTGGAGTCAATTAGTTTAAGAAACACTAAGGAGCACTTCGTGTATACAATTAGATTTATGTTGCATATTTGTATGCATAATGACATTGCTTTATCACCGATTTGTTTTGTACTGTAAAAGTTAGGGAAAGTGGTAGATGGTGAATGCCCTTAGCATATATGAATGAAGAAGAAATCAAGAAACATAAAATGGTTGAAATAATATGTTCGCATGATATCAACCAGTTGAGTTGTAACGACTCGAGCCTCGTGCTCGGCCGTTCTCTTACGTACTGTCCGCTTTGGTAGGGTCATTCCTCTTACCCCTTATCGCTTTCTATCGCGTTCCCTAAAAATTCGAGACCAAGAACTTTGCATATGAGAGATTTAAATTGAATCTTGGTATCATTTGGGAAACAATTGCCCAATTGGTACTATAACTCAACTTAAGTCTTTTATAACGTAGAAATCTTGGATTGGAATCCTATGGGACGTGTCAGAAAGTCGTGAAGGGATAAGAGGATAGATGCCCTTCCAAATAGGATAAAATATAACGGTTTGGGCAAGGGACTCGGGTCGTGAAAAAAATCGCATTTTAACCACACATTTTCCTAAAAACTACTATTCAAAATATTATTTTTCCTAAATAATGGCCATTAAACAGGGACTTATTAGGATTAGACTTTAGAGTTTTATATAAATTACTACCCAAATTAGAATTTTAGATTTTGTATTCTTCTTACCAAGCCAATAAATTGTAAAAAACAAAAAAAATTAAAATAAAAATATCGGTTCCATGTATCCACGATTCTGGTTCAAGAACCAAGAACCGATTCAGACTCCATTGGTTCTTGATTTTCGGGTTCTAGTTCCTACTTTATTTTTTGGAACTTAGTTCCTATTTAGTTTCGGTTTATTTAGTTTCGGTTCAGTTCCGATTAAATTGCCCCGCCCTATTCTCATGACTTTCTGTCGCGTTCCTCAAGATTCGAAATGGCATGGTTTTGGGAGAGAACTTGCCCTCTTACACTCACGGATTTTTGTCGCGTTCTCCAGGATTTGAATCCAAGACCTTTTTGCCTTATGAGAATAAGATTTAAGTTGAATTATGAAACCAATTGAAATCTTAATCATTTTATGTTGAAAATTTATTTATATTGATATTAGTATTAAAATGTAGTCCCTAATTAATAAAGTATAACGAGACAAAAAATATAAATTCAGATGAATGAGGTAGAATTATAACATGTACTTTTAAGTAATAAATTGATTTTACGGGGATGCACACATACTTTTTTCTCTTGCACATGTAGTATGTCTTAAATTGGTAAATGTCATCAATTGTGTTTAACAAACTATGATTCTTTTGTGGGCACCACTTAAGTGACAAATTTTAGGCAACTATTTTCCTTTAAGTTTCATGTGTGATTGGAAAGAAAGTTGGAATAATTATAAGTAAATTTTTTGATACAATTAAATTAATTATTATAGCATTTATCATAATTCAAACGATGAAGAAAATTTGATGGTTGGATTTCAAATCTCGGATTGCGTGAGCGCGTTGTAGGTGTGCAATATATACATGTGTGTTTATATTACTTTTGTATATAATATTTGTTATTCTGGTTCAAGAACCAAGAACAGATTCAGACTCAATTGGTTCTTGATTTTTGGGTTCCAGTTCCTACTTTATTTTTTGGAACTTAGTTCCTATTTAGTTTCGGTTCAGTTCCGATTAAATTGCCCTGCCCTATTCTCATGACTTTCTGTCGCGTTCCTCAAGATTCGAAATGACATGGTTTTGGGAGGGAACTTGCCCTCTTACCCTCACGGATTTTTGTCGCGTTCTCCAGGATTCAAATCTAAGACATCTGCATATGAGAGATTTAAGTTGAATTTTGGTACCAATTGGAACTATGATTCTTTTTGTGGGGTCCCTTAAGTTACAAATTATTGGCAATCATTTGTTTTCAAGTTTCACACGTGATTAGAGAGAAAGTTGTCATAATTGTAAATTGACTCCATATGCTAACTCGTATTGGAATTTGGAAAGAAAAAGGACATCCATTAATCATAACTCTCACATTTGTTGTGTCATATTAGGAGCGAGAAACCTATTTCAACATACAAGAATATAGTTTTGTAAATTGAGGTTTACAGAATAAATGTAGCTCCTTTAATTATAGAAATTGCCACTCATTACATGTATTCTTGACCAAATCAATGATATTATACATTTTATCCCAATCAATGATATCTGACCAAAATAAGCTACAACATCCTCAAGAGCCCCTTTCATAGTGATGGACAATCACTTTGCATGTATGCTTATGTTGGTTATGTAGAGTATACAATTTATGAAGCATGAATAAGTATGGCTTGTAATGAAAATTTAAAGTATCTCGAGCTATTTGTTTATATGTAGCAACATAAAATATTAGGGCGTGTCATGTTCTTATTTAATTATAATATGTTGCAAATAAGTATGTGATATATATTATATTTAAAGTATTGTTTGGATACAATTGTCGAGAATTGTAGTTTCCACGTATTAAGGAATTTAGATATGGAAAGCCTTTAAGCTATGACGTGTCAACTAGGAATTACCAACTAAAAAAAATAAAGAAAATCATAATTTAGGCACCTTTAGTTTCCACGTATTGTTTAAGTTTTCTTGATTTTCAAGACTGAAAGGCTTTGTGAAAATGACCTAAACTGCCTAAAGAGAGTTTGAGATTTAAGTGGTCCACTTGTGACCCATCTCTTCACCTGGAAGCCTTTTAGTTGTGCATATTTCAAATTAACGAGACGAAAAACAATATTCCCATCTCTAGAAACTCTTTTTTCAGAAACTTATAAGAGAATTTCATTCTCAGAATCCTATTCCAAGAATTCCTACTTTATGGAACTTTTATTTTTAGAAAACCCGTGATTTAAAGAAACTCATATTTCAAGCATATTTTCACTCGGAAAGAGTTGAATATGAGACATGTCCAATTGGTGTTAGGATTCAATTTAAGTTTCCCATTAGGCAGATGTCTGGAGTTCGAATTTTAGGGGATGCGATACAAATTCGTGAAGGGGACTCGGATCGTTACAGAAGAGTTGCCTTGAGTTAGTATAGGACTATGACTAAAAAATTCATTGTCATCCGAGCAAGGCGAATGTAGTAGCAGATGCCTTAAGTAGGAAGACAAAGGTCAAGTGGTGATGTTGACCACACAAAAGCCTTTATGGAAGGAGTTCGAGAGATTTATGTCTCGAGATTGTCACAGCTATGTCTAAAGCTGTAGCTCGGATGATAGCGCTATTGGTCCGACCAACACGTCGTGGTAGAATTAAGAGTCATCAGAAGGGCGACTAATCCTTAGGATTTATTAAAGCTGAGGTAGATATGGGAAAATGGAAGGATATCACCATAGCAGATGATATGTCACTGTAACATTAGGGACGATTGGTACCAAAATGTATCCGGACCTAAAAGCTGTGTTTTGGTGGAGAGGAATGAAGAAGGATATAGTCGTGTATGTTGAAAGGTGTTTGACAAGGCAGCAAGTGAAGGTCGAAAATCAATGACCATTAGGGATTGCTGTAGCCATTAGATGTTCCAGAATGGAAATGGGAACACGTGACAATGGACTTTGTTGTATGTTTTCCGAAATCAGAGGGCATCTACCCTCTTGCCCTCACGAATTTTTATCGCGTCACCAGAATTTGAATCCAAGACCTTTTTGCCTTGTGAGAATAAGATTTAAGTTGAATTATGAAACCAATTGAAATCTTAATCATTTTATGTTGAAAATTTATTTATATTGATATTAGTATTAAAATGTAGTCACTAATTAATAAAGTATAACGAGACAAAAAATATAAATTCAAATGAATGAGGTAGAATTATAACATGTACTTTTAAGTAATAAATTGATTCTACGGGGATGCACACATACTTTTATCTCTTGCACATGTAGTATGTCTTAAATTGGTAAATGTCATCAATTGTGTTTAACAAACTATGATTCTTTTGTGGGGTCTACTTAAGTGTCAAATTTTAGGCAACTATTTTCCTTCAAGTTTCATGTGTGATTGGAAAGAAAGTTGGAATAATTATAAGTAAATTTTTTGATACAATTAAATTAATTATTATAGCA
>CAIGRB010018979.1:0-37361 GCA_903798255.1 Fraxinus quadrangulata | reverse complement strand
GAGGTAATGTTTTACACCATCTTTCTTTTGTCTCTCTTTCGATATCTGGTTGATCTCTTATGTTTTTATGATGGTTCCAATTATCTATATTACCTCCACACAAATCTCATATTTTTCTATGTTTTTCTGCAGGGATAGAAGTAGGGATGACACTATTACAGTTATTGGAGATCGAAAGGTAAATGCTCACGACATTGTATGTACATGTACCCACACCCACACATATACATAGATATGTGATGCTGGGAGATGCAACTATGTAGCCCAAAAGCTATAGCTGATGGGGAGGTGCAATTCACGACCCAAAACCAGGCCCAGGAATACACCCCAAGCCCATTCCATTTGGGCCTTATTTCGGAGGACACCTTCTATTCCCAAATACGATTCATAGGCCCATCCCGTTTCAAGCATGTTCCTGCATCATAGACCCAATAAAAGGAAATGCTCTAGCATTGACTCGAACATGGGACCTCCAACTTTGATACCATATGAAGTAGAAGTGCAAAGAAGAGAGGGAAAAATAAATCCCTACCAGGAATGGATTCTTCGAACCAAACCTGCAGCAAAAGACCCAGCCAAAAGAAGAATAGCAGAGATGATTTTTGGGAATTCAGTGTTTCCCTTTTCTCATTCAGTTTCAGGGCTTAATAAGAAATAGCTAAACAACACAGTTTCGGATCATTACATAAATGCAAATAAAGAAAATAATAAAAGAAGAAATAAATGGCAAACAAATAATAGTCCAAAAAATATGCCATGTGTCATTATATGCTTTGCATCAGCATGCATGTGTGCAAGTGAATACAGACATAAGTACTATGCCCTTTTCAAATAGAGATTTTTTTCTATTGAACATATGCATGTATGTAAACCCTTGATCGTGGAACATCGATTGATTGTTGATCTCTTTCAATATCTCTCTCAATTCAAAGTCTGATTTGAACTAAATCTTTCATCATTATTTTAAATTTTGCATCAATTTACTCGAAAGATTTCATTTCTATTGGAATTTGGTTATTAACCATCACACCATGTACAACGACCCCCTCTAAGCATCCTTGTTATTGGGATAACTCATCTACATTATCATGCTAAAATATTTCTCGATTTTTTTCAGTATATATTCTTTATATATTTTGATAAATTTTTCAAATTTATGCCACTCGGCCAAATTTGCACTATGAATTTTATTCTCAACTTTCTCTGTGTATAATTCTTAATAAAAGGCTTGTTTCGTGTTGCAGGTGAGAATATCTGAAAATGCTTCTATTTATACCCTTTGCCGGTCATGGTTGAGGAATGGTTTTCCAGAAGAAACTCAGGTTTGACCCTTGAAAGCACTTCTCTGATTTATGCATAGATGATGTTTACTGCTTTCGTACAGACTCTTTTATAACGTTGTCATGTACAATAAGCCCAAGGTTCAAAAATGTTGAATAGAATAAAATGAGATAGCTCTGTGCTTTACAACATATTGATCACTGTAATTGGATGGTGCCATAAGAAATGCACCTTTTGCTCACACCTCAGTTATAGAATTTCTACTGAAAGCTATGGTTATGTGAGATCTATCTGTTGAGGACCATTTAAAATCTTAATTGTTCATCCAAAAATTAGGAATTCTCTGTTATAGATAAAACAACCCAACAGTGTCTGGGGTTCTTGTATTCCTTGTCCTTGATGTTTTGCAAAATCTATGCATAATATCTTCTTCAAAACTCCACCTTCCTTTCAGTAATCGAACCTAAAAACCTAAAATAATCACCCTTTTTGATTACACGATTCTCTATAGTAACTCTAATATTATCATTTATCCCTGTTCCTACAGTTATGGACATTTCATATTAGCCATCTCATCCTACATCGTGGTACTGTCATTGTGATGGGAATCCTAGTAGATATATTATATAGAAGACTTTCAAGTTTAAATACTTATTGTAGGAAACGTAATAAGGGTTTTATTTTATAGGTTTCTTGAAGTTTCGACAAGTATTCAAGTTCAAGAAAATTTTCTGCAGCAGCCATCGACATCCATAATTGAACTAAACCAATCCCAACCTAACCAGCACATATTAACCCAAATACCAAAAAATACCTAACCCAAATAACATATAGCCCATACCCAACCTACAAAGCAAACACTAAACATACCAGTCCACACCCTTCCCCATCCCGGATCCCCAATCCAAAAATACAATCTACGTCTGGCAACCTGACCCTTATTCCCACCACGAAACCTCTCTTCCTTACCTGACACCAACCCATGCCCTAACCCTAACCCTGCAATTGCTGTTGCTGTGCCACCACCTCACAGCTGTGCTATAAATATGGTTACAAGGCCAGATATGGATGGCAATGGGCTGAGGTGCCATCTTCCTCGCCAGGGATTTTCCTGTCCCGACAGTCCCCCTCCATGCTTACTGCCCTGATTTTCTTTTAATTTTTTTTTCCTAGGGTAATTTGTGAATTGGCTAATGGGCTTGGACATAAAAAAAAATGGGCTAAGGTGTTTTTCAATGAATAATCAGACTGTTTCTAGGATTTTTTTTTTGTTCCAAGTTGAAGTCAATCACATGTAGTCTGTTTCTAACTTTGTTTCCAAGAATCACTCATAGGCCATGGATATTGACATTGGCATGCTTTCTTTCAGCTACAGTTTTGAATCTTTTCAATAATGCTCTTGTCACTTTTGTTTGCGCTTGAGCTTGTGTAATTGCATACATATTTGGGAGAAACATTCTACTGATGTAAAAGAGTATCTCTCTCGTTTATGGTGTGATTTTGTGCTTTTCGATTAATATTTTGATTCATATTTGCAATTCTTTGGCAGCGTCAGAACCCAGACGTCATAAAGTGTCTTCCCCGACCTCTGCCAGTAGCTTCGCAACATTCAGATTCTCCTGGGAGGAAGGATGGTGATAAGGAAGAGGAAGAAAAGGTTCGTCTTAGAAATCATTATCATTGTCTTTGGAATCATTCACTGTTTTTCTGAAACTTGTTAAAGTTCTGTTCATAAAATAGAAACCATTAATTTTTGTGAAACAAATTCCATCTGGCTTGGACTAGTAATTTAGGTTCATGGCATTCTGGTTTTTGAACCTGAGGTAGATTTCTGAGTTTTAAGTCATAATATCAACTCTTTAATTTTATCCATTTGTATACCAGGAGAAAGCCATTTATATACATAATAATATAATATCATACAAGTAAACAGAATGTCTTTTATACACATAATAATATAATATCATGCAAGTCAACAGAATGTCTTTTTGAGACCATTATTTTAAATTTATAATATTGAGTTATTACTTATTAGACTTGTTGTCCACTGCTATCGTTATGGTTATTGCCTCGATCATGTTTTATGCTCAATTGGTAAAGTGAACGCTCACAGGATGATTTAAAAGATTTCATTTGAAGGAAAATTTAAAATGGCTTAAAACAATTTGACATGAAAGATTACTTTCCCACAAATAAAATGGTATATATCCATAACATCTCAAATTGTTGGTCTAGAAGGAATATAATGTTTTATTCCAAGTGGGTGATTTGCATCTTGCATCTCTTAACTCTTATTTTTGGGCAAAGTAATAGAAGTTCGTAAATTTAGAGTGTGTTTTGTAAAGAGTAAGTTTTGTAATAGTTATTTTTTGATGAATGTGTAGTTAGAAAGTAGAATTTTTTTTTGGGTTTACGTGTAAAATTATTTTATTGGAAGAACGTGTGGTTGGATATGAGAGGAAAAATGAGTTTTTTGTATAATGGGGCTCAAACAGGGGCTTAGTTTTAGTGCAAAGAATGTCCTTGTTACCTTTTGCAAGACATCAAAATCCTTGTATCCCATCAAGAGTTGAGAGTATTATAAATAAAAACAACTATTAGATGAATCCATTTTATCTATAAAATATATTGTCCATGTGAACATTGCGTATGGAATTTAAGACTTAAGTCCTGGTTCATATATTTCCTATCATGTCACATGATAAAATGTATAATTCGTAATACACTTGGATGGCATTTGGATCACCATCGGTGTTAAATGACCTTAAAAATGGAATTGGAATGAAAATACAGTACACTGTTTGGTTCAACTAGTAATCAATAGATTCAGAACCGAAGTTGTAAAAATGTTGTATGGTTTGAATCAGATTCGTCTACATTTTACAGTTATACCACATGACAAAGATGCATATCCTTTTCTTTATTGTTTTAAGTAAATTTGCTACTTGACAGTCTAATGGACATACAGAAAGGGACTTAATGTATCTGAACTTTGTCCAATTGAACCCTAGCTAAGACTAGTCTGCACATGATGAATTATTTAATTATGTTTGGTAGAATTTTTAACTTGATTCTAGTGGAGACCTTGATAGAAATAGACCCAAACTAGGTTCAACTTTTTTGGTAAAGTTTCTATTTGACTTTGATTGAGACCACTCTACTAGGGTATAGTTGGACATAAAGATGTTTGACTATGTTTCTTGTTAGCCATTGGTGCTATACTTTGGAGCAAGAACACCACTGTTGTTGG
This sequence comes from Fraxinus quadrangulata, assembly GCA_903798255.1. Classification (NCBI taxonomy): domain Eukaryota; kingdom Viridiplantae; phylum Streptophyta; class Magnoliopsida; order Lamiales; family Oleaceae; genus Fraxinus; species Fraxinus quadrangulata. Next base: position 32,830 of record CAIGRB010018979.1, on the reverse strand, counting down.
ACTGTCAGTCTTGCACATGTATAGGACACTGATATACATAGAACACACGTCAAATACAGCAGTTGCCATGTTCTTTTTTCTTATTTGAACATGGATCCGACATGAATCCATTTTTGCAATATTTGGAACTCCAAAAGAAAAAAGAAACAGAGAGAGAAGGCTAACCATAAGAGTCAAAGTTAATGATGCCAACAAACTAACAGTGGGAGGAGATGAGGGAGACTGGGAAAGAGGAGACAGATAGATGGAAAATGCTTCTGGAGATGGAAATAGGTTATGGACAAAGTTCGATCTTTTGATTGATGTGGGTTTTTACTGGTCTAAAAATTTTGCTGCTAGTAAATGATAGGTCTTGAGGAAACAAGATATTGGGAGATCATTGGTTTTCAATGGGTTCATTGGCAAATGGCTCTGTAAAAAGGGTAGATGTGAATAAGTGAAACAAGTGGAGTTCCTGTAGCTGCACCCATCAATATGTTTTGCTGCATCGTGTGTTGATGTGTCATATGCTAATGCATTTATTACTTTGATTGCGTTGATATTGGTTGCATTATGGTTAACTAACGTTTTGGTAGTTTGGAGGCATTGATGATTTCCTAAGATAATTATACTGTTTGGAACGAAGTTTTTGGCTTGTTGATTGCTCGAGTCTTTCATACTTTGAAAAATGTTAAGGGATAAATCCAACATTAGTTAAATACCGAAATATAGACCAACAAATAAGGGTTTGTGTTACTTTTTTTTTAATAAGTTTGACCTTTTAAGAAGAAATTCCAAGTCTGAACAAAAAGTACGTGTACATCTGGTGGCAATATGACAGTTCTAAGAGTTATCTTTGTGTTTGTTTTCTTCTTTGCACATCTAACTGGAATTTGCTATTCTTATATATTAAGAGAGACATTTTTCCTCATTATATTTCAGGACGTGGAGTCTGTTGAGGATATATCTACAAAAGACCTTTTGCAAAGACATATCAAGCGGGCTAAGAGGGTTAGGTCACGGTAATTGACTCTCCTGTCTGGAAATACTTTTTACGTAATTTTCAACAAGTGAAAAAAAAAAAAAATATTCCTATTTTAATAAACTTCCCATTCCAACCTAAGATAATATGTTGGTGCCTATTTTTCAGGCTAAGAGAAGAAAGGCTCCAACGAATTACTAGATACAAAACCAGACTTGCTCTTCTCTTACCCCCAATAGTAGAGCAACACATAAAAAATGAATCTGCTGCAAACTGATACTGATGACATTGTAGCATTAACACCTAAGTTTTCAACTAGATTTTGTGATTTTTGGAAGAGTGGATTTGGTGTTTTGTTGGTTGGTCGATGCAGATAAATGAAAGATACGGATAGAGAAAATTTGTTTATTGTAATAAAGAAGAATTTTAATGATGTGTTGATATGTTTTAATGATTATTTCTAATATTGTTATGTTTGAAGATATTAATAAAGAAGAAATTTTGTTTATTGTGTTGTTCGATTTAGTACTCCATACTAATATGCTTTGATACTTCACGAAAAAACTGAGAAGCAAATTATACTTGTGCTTTATAAAAAAACACATTTTATTTTTTCAGTTAGTATTGTATTTATATATATTTTTTGGGGGGTTTTGTACAATTTTTTATTTTTCTTCTAAATTTCATAGCACCTCATAAATTGAATGTAGTTTAATTTGACTATCATGGTAGAATCGATGAAAGTATCTTCAAGAGATTCTTTATATTTAGAGATTAAAATTAATTGCTTGACTTTAATTTAAATTAAAATCAGATTTTAATCCTAAACAAATATGCTCTTAATTTTATAAAGAGCATGTTGTGGATAATAGAACATCTTTATATTTAGAGATTAAAATTTTTTATACTATCTATTTTGATTTTTTAAAAAGAAACATTTATAAATTTCTCTTTATTTTATTATTTAACATATTTTTTTATATGTCAATGGTCAATTAATTCAAATATATTTTGAATAAGAAATGGTTGTATTGAAATCTCTAATTTATTAAATTCAATCTTATTAAAAATAGCGAATAAGTTTGATCTTTTAAATTTGGAGAATCAAATGCATTTCTCTGCTTTATGAAGTTACAATAGGAAATTTATTGGAGTTTAATTTTAATATTAATTTTCTAAAATAGACAATATTTTGTATATAGAAAGAGTCTTTTGAAGATGTTCGGACTTGACTAACGAATTCTTGTTTAGCTGGCACTTTTTTATGGTAATCATACTATGTGCAGATTTTCAATGCCAGCAATCTCATAATCGTTTGACAATAATAATTATTGTTAAAACTCTTATTTTCATTCAACAGGCAATAAATTAATCTGATTTATTCCAACTCTAGTTGTAACGATCCAATTTTTTTATGACAAATATGAATCACTACCAAAAGCTTCCTTTAGATTGTACCCATTGACATGTCATTACGTATTAAAATTTAAACAAGACTAAAAAGAAACCAACTACTGTCCAACTATCATAGAATAAATTAGTGCCAACGATGAGGAATAAAACTCTAGTCATTTATTCTATTTATTACTTAGAAAATTGACGGAACAACAACACATTATAATGTATTCTACCAATTTTAAAACATACATGCATGGTCTTGATAATAGTATGTAGCACATTTCAGATTTTCTTCTATTTAACTGAGAAATCCAATTCATTCCGATAGTTATGTGACGGGTAGGTCTTTTAATCGAATAACTACGTCCGTAACAGATAGCGGAATGCATTCTACCTAATAAGGCTAATACTTCGGAATTAGCTTGAATGAAATGGAAAATATTGTCGATAAATAGTACGTCTGTTCATTAACATATTGAAAATATTCCCCCTTAGTTAGGACAGTCAAACCAACTCTTATACGAGCTCTAGGCAGTTCATTCACCTGATCGTAAATTAGAGCCACTCTTGATTCTGCAATATTTGTTTTATTAATCACCTTAGATTATTTCATTTTCATGTAAAGATCATTTCTTACACGAGCACGTTCACTTTTAAATTATATGGCCATGCAATGATCTTATTACAGTGGCCGTGTAAGTCAACCAACTAAATATTAAATTAGCAAAGAAAATAGCAGTAAGGAATAAATTTAAACATTTAATTCTAACTCCTCATTAAAAGTGCAATCTAAACATCTGAAAGGACAATAAAATTTATCTACTAAAGACAGACAATCATAACCAAATAAACATGTCCGAGAAATTAAATAAACATAAATGTTTATTGCAATAAAATAAAAAAAGAAAATAAAGTTACATGCTTAAATTTTAGGATTTAGTCCCGCGAAACGAGGCACAACCACACCATTGAATCAACACCATTCGACACGACCCATACTAACATGTGAGGCAAGGATATTGGGTGAGTATGGGGAATACTCAATAGGATACGAGTATTAGTACAATCCCTGTTACGGGCTCTCTAAGGCCCTCCACCTTTTCCATCCACCTCATATGTCACGTGTTGACCGAACTGATCTGGTGATTGCCACGTGGCAGAGGAACTGATTCTATATCGAACCGATTCCATAATTCTGAACTGAAACACCATTGCCCCGGCACGTATAAGAACCGAACTCATTCGTCGCTCAAGCGGATGCAAAGGCCCGCACTCCGCATTTGTTAAGCCTCACAATTCGCCTAGCCACCTCTCCACCAATATCTTTTTTGAGATCTATCCAAAGTCAAGTCCTTGTCTGATTGATGTGACGCGTGGCAGGCTACAAACAGTCAACTCCGCTGCCGCGTCAGAGATCATTTAATGCCTGCCAACCTACGTATTGACAGGTTGATGCCTATGAAAAGATGGCTCATCCCAGATCTGAAACCACGTGTCCTCCTATCCAACAGTTCTCTTCCTTTCTCGAGTATAAATACCCCATACAATGGTAAGAAGGGAGGATTTTCTAATCTTGGCATTCTAGTCTTTAATTCTAAGTAGTCTTTCACTATATTTACACACATTCACAACCATGTTCCGGTGACCACTTCACTGTTGACGCCACTTTCTGGTTGATTGAAATACTGAATTGACCGTTGGAATGCTCACGGTCGCTTCCACCCCTACCGAAAAAGGCCACGAGTGATTAACGGTGTGCTACCTTATGTAGAAAAAGCTTACGTGGAGTCTCATTCTGTTGGTCATGTGTCGGAACCATTTTTCGAGTTCAACAAATTGGCATCATCTGTGGGAAACGTTAGTATAACCACGAGTATCCCTACGAATGAAAAAGCTTATCGAAATTTGTCGGAACCATTTTTCGAGGTCAACAGATTGGCGCCGTCTGTGGGAAACGTTACTATAACCACGAGTATCCCCACGAAAGAAAAAGCTTATCGAAATTTTTTGGTTGATGTTCCCTACTGAAAAAGGGACTTGGTCTTGAAGAAAGAACAAGCTATAAACCGAGTTCATCATTTTAGAGAAAAGAACTTGCAGTTTAAAGCCAATGAGTTCCAGCAACGAAGAAGTGAATTCGAGAAGAGTAAGGGAAATCTCTAAAGAAGAGATCATCCGGAACAATATTACACATCAACGACCTCATCATCGATATCGCAGAGGAAGGGGAAGTAGCACGCATGGCCAATAACATGAGGAACATGCGGCCCAGAACGCAGTCATGCAGGAACTCCTCATGAAGGTACAAAATCAAAGTGGCTTCCAAGCCTATTAGAATCCTGTGACGTTGAGTCGTCGAGCTGAAGCAAAGTCGAGCCTAAGAACTTACTAAAGTCCACAGAGAGAAGACCCTGTTGAAATGAAAGTGGGAATAGACACTTCACACTACACTGCCGTCCCAGTTGACAACATCCCGACTGCGGGAGAGAATTTTTCCTAGGATTATGAGGAACGGCCTCAGAGGTCTGCAAGTGTGTTTGATCAGATTGGGCAGACGCTTAGAAATAGGGATCAGTCTGCCCATCGAACAGCCCATTAGCAAGAACGCACACAAAGCCAAATTCAAGCTCCTTTGCCTAGGAATAAGCGAGAAAGTCGAAACCTGGTAGACTGGGAGAACCGAGAAACTTCACAGTAGCCACCTCGCCCTCCGGCAAATGGAAACGAGTCTGACAAGTCGTGTCGGTCTTACAAGCTGGATGACGGCGACGATAACCTCCCATTCTCTAGGGAGGTCTGTCATTTCCCATGCTACAGAACTTGGTTCCCCCAAAAATTCCCAAGTATGAAGGGAGAGGTGACCCAGAGAAACTCAACAAATAAAAAAACGCAAATGAGTCTACGAGGTGCTACGGCCGCACTAAAATGCAGCGCCTTTCACATAACACTCAACGGCACGATCGAAGTGTGGTACAGCAGGCTAGTACCTCTTAGCATCAGTAGCTGGCCAGACCTCAAGAAGGCATTTTTGAAACAATACTTGTCAAGGAAAAAGGGAGAGGCACCCATCCAGCGCCTCCAAGATATGAGACAAGCGGCGGGGAAAACTATGAAAAGTTACCTCGCCCGTTTGACTGATGAGATAACCTAAAGCGAACAAGTCACAGACAAGGAGGCCCTCTCACCTCTTAAGGGGAGACTGAATATGAACATATTATTTTGGAGAGACGTCTGAAATAAAAGCCCTTCCTCTTATGACGAATTGGTAGAGATGATGAAAGTCGAAATTGTTAGCGAAGAAATGATTGACCACCGGAACCGAGCAGTACAAGGGCTTTCCCACCTCAGAGGCAGATCGACAGGGGGCACACTTCGCAGATCGTAAGCCAGCAATGGACTCAGGCCGGGCATGCAGTGGCTCCCACTTCGGGACAAGCACTGGCTACAGCCACTTTGAATGCGGTGCGAACACTAGCTTACAAAAACATTTGGCCCAATAATAACACTGCGACCAGAAGCCCTGGAAGACCCTTAATCTCTAAGAATAGATGAAGAGGCGGAGGGCCAAGGAATAGGCCTCGGGAGGGGCCATAGCAATACTGCACATTTTACCGCTTCTATAGCCATAAATGTCGAGAAGCCGCAAAGTCCACTAGAAGCAATCCCAGTAATGCCAGGGAGAACCACCATCAAGACGAAATCCTAAGGGGCCACCTCAACCAAGGAGTTCCACTTCATTAGGGGAGGTGCGGGTGCTACTTTTGGTGAAGTGGATCAACTGTTCTCACACATTCTTACTCCTTGCCGAGGTGTATAAGCCCTCAACCAAGGACTTACACTTGCGGTTCATTTGCTTCTTCAATTTTCTTAAGTGGTTAAGCTTAGGCGAGGTGTTTACACTTGCGGTTCATTTGCTTCTTCCATTTTCTAAGTGGTTAAGCTTAGGCGAGGTGTTTACACTTACGGTTCATTTGCTTCTTCCATTTTCTTAAGTGGTTAAGCTTAGGCGAGGTGTTTACACTTGCAGTTCATTTGCTTCTATTTTCTTAAATGGTTAAGCTTAGGTGAGGTGTTTACATTTGCAGTTCATTGCTTCTTCCATTTTTCTTTAGTGGTTAAACTTAGGCTATATGTTTACACTTGCGGTTTATTTACTCCTTCCATTTTCTTAAATGGTTAAGCTTAGGTGAGTTTGTCTAGTAACATGCTTCAAACGAAGCAACAACACTTGCGAACAAAGAATTTCATTGATAAAAAAATTAGGGCCGAAGCTATTACAAAAGAAAGATAAAAACTATTAATCTACATTTACAATGGTCCCTTCCCCCACTTCCTCCATGGGGGCTTCCTAATCGGCTTCTATATTAGCCCGGTCCCCGGTAGGATTGCCGAACTCTTCCTCGAGGAATTCGATGTCCAGCTCCAGATGCACTTCCCTCAGGCGAGACATCATCTATTGGGCACTCCATGAAGCCCAGCAGTTGGCAAAAATCTCATATTCCTTTATCTATTTGAAGTTATCAATATAGTTCCGAACTGTTGCATCGCCTACTGTCTTCACTTCGACCCTTAGAGACTCAATCTCCTTTTTTTGGACCTCAGAAAGCATCTTGAGTTCGGTTTTTTTCCTTCTTGGCTTTCACCAAGGCCTCTGAGGTGATTATCTGGTATTCATTGGATTGGTCAATTCGGTTCGTAAGAGCAGCCATTTGGGAAACCGACTTATGAAGTTCATTTTTAGCTGATTTATTTGTATCTCAACAGAGTCAAGCTTCATCTCGGCCTCAGTCCTCTTTACCTTAGCCTCATCGGCTTTCCTCTTCGCCCTTTTCACCTCCTCCTCCCAACTGTTTGAGGCTTTGATCCGTTGCTCTAACTCTTCGTTCTTCTTACGAAGACCACGGACTAAGTCCTCTACCACTACACCAATATTTAGTGCCCTGGCCACACAAGCACCACTGGTGGCTAAAAGGTCCTCCACCTCGCTGGAGGCGATATGATCTTGCTAGCCCCGATCCAATACTTGTTGTGAACTCGGGCGACAGAAGCGGACTCCGGAGGCTGCATTTCCAATACTGCATCAAGGAGATCATCCTCCTTACTCCTTAAAAAATCAGTTGATTTACCGCGAGGTGGAACGTTGGCAGATTTTTTCAACCTTTTTCGGGCGGCTCCTCAGTCGGACGCGGAGGGGGCTGCGATTGTCACCCCGATCGAAATTGGTAGAGAAGGGGGTCTGGCCACTGCGGTCATTGAAGAGGAAGCCGTTGTTAGGCTGGATCTTATCCTCTTGACGAGGGAGGCACCTTTCTCCACTTCGTCTTCTTCAGGAGCCTTTTAGCTCCTTCTTATGGAGCTCAACCTCTCAGACTACTTTTTGTAGGCAGTCAAACTAGTTTTCAGAACCCTCGCCTTAGCCATGCTTCGGCGAATAGTGGCAAAATCAGGCCTAAGAGGTTTCTTCTTCCAAAAATCGCCTGCAAAAAGGAAACAGTTAGCATATTCCAGGTATGCTCAAACGTGTATCAACCAAACTGAAAAATAGAGTTCACCTTGGGCAGCCTCACTTCATTTAGAGTGAAATCGGTGTTCTGTCGATCGGCTCATTGTAACTCCAGTCTTTGAAAGGCTACTGGTAGCCATGACTAATGATGTTCTAGTCTTCTTCGGAGATCTCGTACTTCGGAAGAGAACCTACAAACAACAGAAATATTAAGCCATAAGAAATAGAGTTCACCTTGGGTAGCCTCACTTCGTTTAGAGTGAAATCGGTGTTCTTTTCGATCAGCTCATTGTAGCTCTGATCTTTGAAAGGTTGCTAGTAGATGTGACTAATGATGTCCTAGTCTTCTTTGGAGATCTCGCACTTCGGAAGGGAACCTGCAAACAACAGAAATATTAAACCATAAGAAATCGCCTAAGTTAAATCGACTAGATAAGATAATTTACTGGCTGTGGACTAAGACGTTGGGACGGTGAGGGGAGCCATGAGTACACAACTTGGATAAATTTTCACTCACAGCAATGCAACATGGCCTCGGATAGGAAGCCCTTTCATCTGGTTCGGGTACGATTAACTCCATGTTATCCGGTATCCTAAAGACCCGTCTACATTTCTAGAGTTTTCGAGGTGGCTTTGGAGGGATAATTAGAAGCCTTCCACTAGATAGAAGTATTCACAGGCGAGGCGGGTCATCTCCAGATATTTTCCCCGACCTAGTGGCTCTGCCTGTTTCATCTGAAGAGAGTACTGTTGGCTCTCCCATACCCGAACTCACTGCACCTCGCCCCTCACTTGTACACAAATTCGAAGAACTCCCAGTGGCCATTTCGAATTTTGAAAACTAGAAAAAGAGCGAAATTAAGTAGAGGAGTTTACCTAGAAAGTTTGGTTCAAAATGGAAGAAGTCATCGGAATACTCAGATAGGTCACCGGAGTCTCTGAACTTTGGCCGCCGGAAAACAAATAGAAACGAAACGGAGAATGCAATCACTAAAGATTTTCGCAAAATTAAAATGACAAAATGAGAGGTTACCTTATATAGGCATTTTCGAATTCACTCCAGTCGTTAGATCATCTCAAATCACATACGGACCATCCAAATCTATAGGCCATCATCACCGTTGAAACCAAGAGTCATGTAACCTAATGGCTCAGATAGGGCAGTGTACCTCATGCACCAACCCAAATGCATCACCTCGAGTCCAATGTAGCCATCGCCATGATTTCCATTTGTGGCCATGGAAGCATACATTTGAAGTAAACAACACCCCTAATGATTACTTTGGAAAGACGCGAAAGCTTTCAAATCATAAGCACATAGCCCAAGGCTGTCCCATCAATTATCACTTCGTCCTCCAGCTAGGACTTCAGCTTGCAACAACCTTTCTCAAAGTTGCCAACACCTATCACTTTGTCCTCTAGTTAGGATCTCGGCTTGCAACAAATTTTCTCAAAGTTGCCAACACCTATCACTTCATCCTCTAGTTAGGACTTCGCTTCGCCACAACTTTGCTCAAAGTTGCCAACAATTATCACTTTGTCCTCCAGCTAGGACTTCGGCTTGCAACAACTTTTCTCAAAGTTGCCAACACCTATCACTTTGTCCCCAAGCTAGGACTTCGGCTTGCAACAATTTTTCTCAAAGTTGCCAACACCTATCACTTCGTCCTCTAGCTAGGACTTCGGCTTACAACAACTTTTCTCAAAATTGCCAACACCTATCACTTCGTTCTACAGCTAGGGCTTCGACTTGCAACAATTTTTCTCAAATTTACCAACACCTATCACTTCGTCATCCAGCTAGGGCTTCACTTCGCCACAACTTTACTCGAAGTTTCCAATACCTATCACTTCGTCATCTAGCCAGGGCTTCGCTTCACCACAACTTCTCCTAAAGTCACTCGACACTTCCTCCTTCCATCAGGACTCCGTTCCTGCATGCCTTTTTATCTCATCAACAACCAGTGCATGTACCCTGTATGATGACACGATATAACCGTCTCCACAAAGTCCGTGCATTATATAAATATCCATACACGAATTTGAGGAACTGTTGTTATGGGCCCTCTAAGGCTTTCCACCTCATCCATCCATCTCATTTGCCACGTGTTGACCGAACTGATCTGGTGATTGCCACGTGGCAGATGAACTGATTCTATACTGAACTGATTCAATAATTTCGAATGAAAGCACCATCGCCCCGACTCGTAGAAGAGCCGAATTCATCCGTCGCTCAGGTGGATGCAAAGGCCTGCACTCCGCATTCATTTTACCTCACAATCCGCATCGCCACCTCTCCACTAATATCTTTTATGAGATCTATCCAAAGTCAAGTCCCTGACTGATTGATGAGACGTGTGGCAGGCTACAAACGGTCAACTCAACTGTCGTGTCAGAGATCATTTAATACCCGCCAACCTATGTATTGACAGGTTGATGCTGATGAAAGGATGGCTCATCCTCGATCTGAAGCCACATGTCCTCCCATCCAATGGTTCTCCTCTTCTCTTCTCTAGTGTAAATACCCCCATACAACGGTAAGAATGGGGGATTTCTAATCTTGGCATTCTAGTCTTTAATTCTACGGGGTCTTTCGCTATATTTACACACATTCACAACCACGTCCTGGTGACCGCTTCATTGTCGACACCATTTTTTGATTGATTGAAATACTGATTTGACTGTTGGAGTGCTCGCAATCGCTTCCACCCCCATCGAAAAAAGACACGAGTGACTAACGGTGTGCTACCGTGTGCAGAAAAAGCTTACTTGGAGTCTTGTTCTATTGGCCATGTGTCGGAATCATTTTTCGTGGTCAACAATCCCGAATAATATTTATCATTTCATATATCAAAATAATCATACGATCATATTGTATGTTTAGAATCCAATAATAACTCATAGCATATGTACCAGATGGCCATAATCATATTGTAACACTTCATTAGCAAACTATTCATCAATATAAAATAAAAAAAAAACTTAAACGGGACAAAACCACTTGTATCATTATTCTATTTTAAATCTTTGAAAATCTTGATTTGGTACTCACAAAATTGCAAATTTTTGTGCCTCTTGAATTTACCTGGACACTTTTAAACTTTACTATCTTGTGCTTTTGCTACTGTAAAACATAAGAAGAATAAAATAAAGAAAAGAAGAAGATATGAATATATAGAGATTTGAAATAAGGGGAAGAAATGTGAGTGATGAAATGATGTCAATGGTTAGAAGTGTGTGTGTGTGTGTGTGTGTGTGTGGGTTTTGATTGCGACTGATTTATTATTGACAATTTTCTAATTCCAGTTTCTACAGCCTTTTTGAAGTTGGTTGGGTTTGGAGTTTTGAGGAGTTTTTGGAGGACAAATATCAAATGGTTTAATTGGCTTGATAGGATTTTGAAATGAGTTTTTGGTTTGGGTATATTACCTAAAATTTGGAAAGTACTTCAGGTTTGAGCTTGGCTTTTGTGTGTGTGTGTGTGTATAGAGTGTTAAGTCCAAATTATAATTGACAATTTCTAAATTTGTAATTGACGTCAAAATCAAGTCCTAATTGAATTGTATTAAGAGTTTATCGAGTTGTAANATAAGTGCAAATGCACCACCTTTTCCACTTCTCTCGACTTTTTGAATTTTACTTTAGTAAAGATACTAAAGTTTTTTGTTCATTTTTGATAATTGGTAAAGGGAACAATAATAGCTTATTTGGTGGCAAACACTTTTTGACAAGGATGTCCTTTGATTTTTTGTACCTGGTAATCTTGTAATTCACCAAGATAACTGGGTCCATGTAATCATTTTGAAAGAGTCCATTCTTGAGTTTCTTGTTCAATTAATTCATCAATATTGTCCAGTCCAAAGAACGTGTCTTCAATGATTTGTTCATAGTCTGAGTTTGAGAAGAACTTTCTTTTGAATTTGATTCTTTTTTATGAAGACTCTGCAAGGGCCGCAATTCTTTCTGATATAGTTTGCAATTCTTCAGGTGTTTTTGATTGGCTCAACATTGCCAATAATTTTGATTTTTCTGTTAAGAAGTCAGCACTTTTATCTAATTGTTTCTTTGATAATTTTGGGATGATGGCATTTCTTTTTTCTTGAATCCATGAATTAACAACTTTTTGACTACAATTGGTTTCATGAAATTGACCACCATTTGATTTTGAGTCTCTGATTAACCTTTTTGACATGATACTCTGATCCTAGTTTTTGAACCATTTCATAGTCCCAACAGAATATCCATGAGACCTTGAGATTGTGAGCAAATTAAAATAAAAGATTTTCTTGAGGTTTTAAAAATGTTTTTGCCTCCCTTTTGAAGTGTTCGAACCCTTGAAGAGTAAGACTGGGTAAAATGTTTTCTTTAAGTCCAAAATATTCGAACAATTTTTGAAACCATTTTGAAAAATTAGTAAAACAATTTCGATGAAAAAGAATGAGAAACTGGTCTAAAGCAAAATATAATAAACCAGGCATCTTGGTAGTCAAAATAATTGAAAAGAGGTTCAAATGAATTGTCTTTTGAAAGTCTCATTTTCTTCTCTTTCCAAGGTCTTGTCCCCAATCCTCGAAAGACAGTACCTTTCGAATTGAAATTTTAGAAAAATCAATATAATTTTTCTTTTGTTGATTTTGAGTATGAGTTATTATGGCTGATTTTGATAAGGATAACTTTATAATAAGCTCGATATTTCTTGATATTTCTTTGAAAAATTTGAAAATTTGGATGAAAAATGTTTTGAAGGCATTTTTTAAGGGATGAATACCTTTGAATCCATGACGTTTCCATTTCAAACCTAGGAATATGAACATGTTTTGTAAAATATTGAAAGGAAGATGGAGGATTGATATCTGGGAGTTTTCCAAATCCCATTTGAAGGGATTTTCTAATATTTGAAGGATGTTCAGGAATTTTCTAAACTTGAGAAGGGGGTAGAGTAGTTTTTTGAGAAGCTGGAGGGTTATGTTCAGAATATTTTGAGCCTTTGAAGAAATTTTGAATATAATAATCAATTGAACAAATTGGAATTTGAATTTTATTTTTGCCTTTCTTCTTTAAGAAAGAAGAAGTTTACATATTGTAATTCTTGAATATTTCACCTAGTTTGTATATCTCTAAAATTTCTCTCTCTTTTGTAAGAATTCTCTTGTGAGGAAGTCTGCAAGAAAATTTGAAGATCCTTGTATATATAGTATTTCGAAATCGAAACACGATAAAATTGCTTTCCATTTGGCAAAAATTTGAATTGAAACAAGATTTTTGACATCGTTGTGCAAAACGTCTTTTGATGCTTTACAGTATGTTTTTAAAACAAAATTTTTATTGATTAAATCATTTTCAAATACATAAAATAATTGATAAAATTTCTTTTTTGATAGTAGAATAATTGCTTTGAGGGCCAGTCCTAACACCATAATGGAATCGGACTAACTCTTATTGACTTGACTATTTTGGAATCTATTTGAGGACACCACAAGTCTAAATAATAATTGATGCAGTGAGGTCTAAGATTGGCAAACAAGGAATGCTTTTTATAGCCTTTTTGACATTTTGAGCTACTGTGTGCTTGCGAGTCCACGGGGCCGGATTTTTTTGTAATCTTTTGAAAAGAGGTGTACAGAGGATTCTTATTTCTTTGATAAAATCTCCTACATAATTGACACACCCTAAGAATCTTTGAAAGCTATTTTTATCTAATATTTCATCCAAAAATTTATCCGTGAAGTCTAGATTTCTATGATTTGGGGTAATGGTTCTTAGATGAATGTTATGTCCTAAGAACCTATATTTGTTTGACATAAAACAAAGCAGAAACTGCTAAACCATTATTTTTGACTACATGAATTAATGTATTTAGATGTTTAAAATGTTGTTCTAAACTTTTAGAAAAGATTAGAACATCATCAATATAAACAATAATAAAATTTGAAAAAAGATTGAATATATCATTAATAATTTTTTGAAATTCAAAAGGAGCATTTTTTTAGGTCGAATGCCATTACATTCAATTCGTATTGTCCAAAAGGAACATTGAATACAGTTTTATGACGATCTTTTTCTTTAATTTGAATCTACCAGAAACCCGACTTCATATCAAATTTAGAAAAAATAATCGCTTTGTAAAATCTATTTAATATATCTTTCTTTTGAGGTAATGGATATCGAATCCATTGAATAGCTTTCTTGAGATGTTTATAATTGATAACTAATGAGGGACTCCTCGCTCAATTTTAGCAGAATTGTTGACATAAAATACCGAACAACTCCATGGTGATTTACTTGGACGGACAAATTTTTTATCCAGTAAATCATTGATTTCCTCGATACAATGATTAAGTAATTCTTTATTCATTTGAATAGGACGAGATTTTGTTGGGATATTTGATTCATGGAAATCATGAGTGTATGGTAGGGACACCATATGCTTTTTCCTATTCCAAAAACAAATTAGGACTAGTGGAGCATATTTCTTCCTCGATATGCTTTTGAAAAAAAAAAAAGACTTGCTTTTGAAAAGAGGAATCTTTCAATTGTTCTTTGCAACCTTATCTCTTCATTTAAAAATTGAATATGTTTTTTTTCCTTAAAATTAATATAATTAATTATTTTTGAAATTGAGGCATCTTTCAAAGAATTAAACATCTTTAAAAGAAGGAGGATTGGTAAATTTGAAAACGATTTCTTGACCAAAAATATTCGTAGTTAGTCCTTTTGAATCAGCTTAAAAATGATAAATTTGAACAACAAAAGGGATACCAAGAATTACTTATTGGTCTAAATCTTTGACAAGATATGGCCAAAATTATTTGCAGTTAATCATTTTCAATCAGTTTGAAAATGATAGATTTGAACAATAAAAGAGGGGCCAAGAATTACTTCTTGGTCTAGATCTTTGACAAGATAAAATATATTTTTGAAACAAGTGTTTGAATTACAAACATGAGCTTTTGAAAGTTTATATTGAATATTTAATTTCTTTCCATTAGCGTCATAAACACACTTAGTGGTTTTTTAAAAATATTTTGTAGGGTATAATTCTTTCCTAATACATTTTTTATCGGCACCAGAATCAATTAAGACTTTATTATGGAGTTTCAAACTTTTATTGATAATAATATCCATTTTAAAATACCATTTTTGAAGTTGAATACGGCTAATAACATTAACCTTTTCTTCATCAGTTTGAGGAATAATAGAATCTTTTCAGGTTTGAGAAGAAACCTCTTTGAATTCAGAAGAATCATACTCATATGGTTTGATTCTCTTTTTTAATTTTCAAGAGAACTACTTTCATAAAGACATCTTTCATTTGATTTTGAAGAATTGAGAATTGAGATTTTGTGTTACTGACTTCTGATCTTAAATCAGAAGTAGAAGATTTTGAAGATTCAGCTTTAAAACTGTTAATAATAATATGCATACTACAAGGTTTAGCTGAAAATTTTGAATTTAAAGGAAGAAGAGATTAGAATATGTGTAATTTGCAGAATTAAAAAAAAAAAAACTAACGAATTAAACATCAACAAGTCACTTTTAATTCTTATCTAGATGATTAAACATTCAATTCAATTTTTCTTAAATTGAATTACCGCAGTTTTTATATTAAACAATAAGCTGTAAAGCAGTAAATCAAATATCGGAATGATCAGCTCAACTCTAGACCTACTAACTAACTTTTGAACTATTTGCACATTACTCTTTGAACTTTTATAACATATACAATTGAGTCCTTTTGTCCACATGATTTACCAATTACAAAATCAACTAAAACCTAACAATCTCGACCGTTGATCGACATTTACGTGTTGGATCTAGCTTTCGCATGCATGAGTGGGTTCGGCATCTATTAGCAGCATATTTTGAAGTCAACAGATTGATGCCGTCTATGGAAAACCACACCATAACTGCGAGAACCCCCGTGGAAAAAGCTTTCTAATAAAATAGTTTGGCATTCCCCCTTGAAAAATAATTTGTTCTTGAGAACGAACAAAAAGAAGCCCCTAAAAGAGAGAGTTTGAGTTTTAGGCTTGGAAAGAGATAAGCGCAGATGGTGACGCCCCTCCCAAGCGTGTGAGGAAAAGCGATGACGAAGTTCCCACCGCAATCGCCCTTGTGGGTCATCGCTAACCTCACCACCATCACAGACGAGGTGGGATGAGGATGACAGCTCAACTTACCACAAAAATATCCACCATGGCAGCTAACATAAGAAGCATTACCAACCAAAATTTGGCAATGCAAGAGCTATTGAGACAAATGCAAAGCTAAGGAGGCCATCCAAATATTCCTTATGCACTTCATGGATAGTATCAGAGGGAAGACAAGGTACACAGTTAGAGAGCACATCCTTCCCGGCACACCAGAGAAATTAGCCCCCGCGAAAGAGAAGTGAAAGTTGACATTTCCTCCAATTATACATTTGGCCAACCCACCAAGACCCCGTTCAATATGGAGAATAACTTCCTCCCCAGAATATAAACCTAAAGCTAGAGAAAATTATGACTCAGATGGACCTAGAGATCTTTTGATTTGGACGACGATGATGAGAACCTACCCTTCTTGCGGGAATTGAGGAATGCCAAGGTACATAACCACTATGTGATGCCAAAAATACCAAAGTACGACGGGAGAAGTGACCCGGCTAAACATTTGAACAGCTACAAGACGCATATGAGTCTAGAGGTGCCACCATCGCTGTAAAATGCAGAGCCTTCTACTTAACCTTCAGTGGAGTGGCTAAAATTTGGTATAGCTGGCTACTACCCGGTAGGATCAGGAGCTGGCCGAAATTCAAAAACACATTCTTGAAGAGATTTGGGATGAGCAAGGAAGGAGATGCACCCATTTAGTGCCTCCAAGATATGAGATAACAACCTGAAGAATCTCTGAAGAGCTTCTTGTCTCATTTTCCCGATGATATGACATGTTGTGTTTAGGTTACTGACCACGAGGTCATGTCCGCATTGCGATGAGGCCTAAACATGAACACCATATTTTGGAGAAATGTTTAAAATCAAGACCCGACTAGATATGATGAGTTACTAGAAATGATGAGGTGGGAGATTATCAACGAAGAGTTGATCGATCACATGGATAGGGCTAGTAGAGATCTCCAACCTAAGCAAAGGCAACGAGTGAGATGAGCTACCTCCCATTTGATAGATTACCAATGGTACCAAACTGACAACGAAATTGCCCTAAACTCAGGACAGGCACTTGTCACAACCACCTTAAAAGTGGTACCCACATTGGCCTAAGAAAACATCGCACCCATAACTAATATTTGACAAACTGAACTAGCATAGTAGGTCCTCCGTATGAGATGAGGCCGATGATGAGGTTCGGGACCTACAGGTAGTCCAAACCCCTCGAATACTGCACGTATCATCTTTATAGCATGACACATCAAGCTACAGAGACATTGCCCACCACACCAAGCGGGTAAGTCCCCGAAATGATCAACAAAATGACTCACGGCAGAGAAACAAGCCTCCACCTAGGCGTGACCAGCCACCTAGGCGTGAGGAGGCCACATTCTATTTTCGAGATGTATCTTCCTGAATGAGGAGGGATTATGATGAGGAAATAGTAAGAGATGGGCAACGGTAGAGAGGAAGCCATCAGGCCCGTGCAAATGACGTCCCTATCCATGAGATCGACACTATCTTTGGAAGACCATATGTCAGAGGAACTATGCCAGATAAGCTAAATGAAGTGCTAATTTTGCTATTGTTGCAAAAGAATATTTCATGAAATGGGTTAAAGCCGAGCCTCTGGCTAAAATCACAGAAGCTAGCACTTCCAAATTTTTATGGAAGAACATTATATGCCGGTTTGGAATTCGTCATTCGATTGTGTCAGATAATGGGAAGCAATTTGATAATAGGAAGGTCAGGGACATCTGTAAGGAACTCGGGATAAAGAAACACTTCTCCATTCCTCACCATCCTTAGGCCAATGGACAAGTTGAAGCTGTGAATAAAACTATAAAGCATACTTTGAAAAGGAAACTCGACACATCCAAAGGGGCCTGAGTTGATGAATTGCCACATGTGCTATAGGCAATCTGAACTACCAGCAGAACTCCGACTGGAGAATAGAAACTCCTTTCTCAATGGCATATGACACTAAAACTATGAGCCCGATAGAGATCAGATTACCCTCTCTACGTAGATTGCATTTCAGTGAAATATCGAAATGATGAGCTTAGAAGATGTGAGTTTGACTTCCTTGAGGAAAGAAGAGATGATTTCTAACTAAAGCTGGCTGCGTACCAAAGGAAGATAACTCGATACTACAATGCTAAGGTCAAGAAGAGGTCCTTTTGGATGAATAATTCGGTGCTTCGGAGAGTGTTTGTGTCCTCCAAAGAATTAGGAGTAGGCGCTTTGGGCCCAAATTGGGAAGTACCGTATCGCATCAAAGAAGAACTCCGACCTAGCACGTATTGAATTGAGGACATGGATGGTAACGTAGAGCCTCACCCATGGAATATTGAACATCTAAGAATGTACTATCAATGAATGCACTCACTAGATGGAAGCCTTTACCCAGCCTTTGCAAATAAATAAATGTTTTATCTAAAGGTAAAGTTTTTGTGAATAAGCGTGGGCACCTCAAATGAAAGTATCAGATCCTCAAAGGAATTACCTCACTTGCACTCTGAGGACTACGTCACATGCCTTGCCTTGGCAAAGCAGAATATCAATGGAGAAGCCTTTACGTGGATGAACCATCCACCATGTGAAGAAACGTGGGCACATCAGAAGAGAGTATCAGATCTCCAAAGAGTTTATCTCACTTGCACTACGAGGCATACGTC
The DNA here is from genome assembly GCA_903798255.1 of Fraxinus quadrangulata. Lineage (NCBI taxonomy): Eukaryota > Viridiplantae > Streptophyta > Magnoliopsida > Lamiales > Oleaceae > Fraxinus > Fraxinus quadrangulata. Next base: position 14,143 of record CAIGRB010018979.1, on the reverse strand, counting down.
ACATGCCTTGCCTTAGGGAAGCTAAATGTCAAGGGAGAAGCCTTTACATGGATGAACCATCCATTAAGTGCAGAAGCGTGAGAGCTTCAGAGGAGAGGATTAGATTCCCAAAGGGATTACCTCACTTGCACTCCGAGGCATACATCACATGCCTCACCTTGCCAATGCTAAACACTAAGAGTGAAGCCTTTACATGGATGAACCATCCACCATATGAAGAAGCGTGGGAGCCTTGGAGGAGAGGATCAAATCGACAAAGGGATTACCTCACTTGCACTCCAAGGCATATATCACATGCCTCACCTTGGCGATGCTGAAGGCCAAGGAGAAAGCCTCTACATGGTTCAACCATCTACCATGTGAAGAAGCATGAGAGCTTCGGAGGAAAGGATCAGATCCCCAAAGGGATTACCTCACTTGCACTCCGAGGCATACATCACAAGTCTTTCCTGACAAGGTTGAATGTCATCGAATGATATCAAAAAGGAAGCAAAATGCTCTCAAAACACCAATTCCTTTAGCCAAGTTATTCAACTATAACTTGGGAATGAGATATGCTGAAGTCATTGAGGAGTAGATAGTTATTTAATTATTACTTGAGCAGGTTCATTCAAATTATTTAATTATTTGTCGAGGCTACCTTACTCTGAAAGACAGTGAAATAATAAGGATAGTAGTAAGAAAGTTGCAAAAGTGCCATTCATTAAAGAAAATTTAAGTACATATGGGGGGTCGTAGCCTTTACAAAGTATGAATATGAACTATGCTACAGTTGAGGTGGTTTGGAGCCAATGCCTCATTGGTAGGTACTTCAATTGCAATTTGATCTGGAGCTCCTTCAGTAAGAGTTTCGTCTTAGTCAACCCTATCCTCAGCAGCTTCCTCAGTGAGGGTTTGAGGCACTTTATCCATAAACTCCGTCCTCAATTCAGATGCATCAAGTTTAGGGTAAAGCTCTTCCACCCTTCCTACTACTTGGTGTAGGCAAACTTATGCCAGTAAGCAGCGAAGCACTGATACTTCTTCGTAAGGTGGAAATTAGAGATGTAGTTTTTCATTGCCACTTCCCAAACTTTTTGAGCCTCAGCTTCAGCCCTCCTAGCCTCATACACATAATATTTTATTTGGCTCTCCATGAACTAGTTCGCATCCCTGCAATAGGCGAGCTCCAAGTTTTATCTTCTCCATGGCCTCGACAGTAAGCTTCTGATGGTTGTTTGAGGTCTCCACCTTCTTGGTTAAGGAAGCGACCTCATAGTAAGATTTGTGGACTTCTTTCTTCATAGCTTCTATCTCAACTTCACATCATCTTCAGCATGCTGGGCCCTCAACAACTCAACCTCAAAATTTATCCTTTTTATTTCCTCTTCAGCAGAGGCTAATTTGTCCACCGAGTCTTTATTCCTTTATTGAATGTCAGCTAACACTTCTTGACATTCAAGGGCCATCCCAAAGGCCCTGGCACTTTGGCTTACTAAAGTCGTAGTAAGGTCTACCCCATCACAGATGGACACATACATCTGCCACCACTCCGTTCAAAATTTATTGAAGTTCTCTGTGGCTCTTCGAATTTTCGGTGGCAGCATTTCCACTATTGCGGGGGCGATCATGTCGTTTCGCCCTGCCAAAAATCTCCCAGATTTGTCTGGGGTCCTCTCCACTTGGCCCCTTTTAGTAGCCTCTGAGGGTGGTGCTTCTTCCTTTTCAGCCTCTTCATTGGCCTTCTGAAGCTTTTCTACCTTCACCTCTTTTGTCGAGGACTCCATGAGCTTCGACGGAGAGGGAGCATCCTTGCTGAAGTGGGATACTGTGGTCCCAAACTTCACTGGGGCCTTGCTGTTATGCACCAATTTTTCATTTCTTCTGGGGCCCCTCTTCCACATTTTCCTTCCTCTTGCCCTTATGACTTCGCTCTATCAGGGCCTCCTTTGGTGTCTCTCCCTTAGCACCCTTCTCAGCGTGCTCCTTCCTCAGGCACTCTAACCTGTCCTTCACACTCTTGGTACCTTAAGATGATGGCTTCAGGGCCTTATTACCAATGTCTATCGTTGCCTTTAAAATGGTGGTCATATCTGGAGTGGGTACTCCTTCTTTGTAAACTTATCTGTAGACACCAAAAAGATGATTAGAAACTCGTAAAAAGATAAAATGAAGGCAAGTGAAAGAACTTCATACCCTTGGAGGCCATCAGTATAAAATCTATGAAGTATCTACCTCGGTAGATGAGGTGGTCGAAGCTCCGAAGCTTCAATGATCGTTTATAAATGTCTTCAATTATTTACCACTCTGCCTCGTGGATTTCGAAGTGTGAACTTGCAAATTAGAGAAATTAGTATGAGGCATAAACAATGAATTGAAAGTGTGTAAAGATAGGCACTTACGTGCTTCATAATACTAGGTCGGTACTATGCAGGTTGGGACATCGTCTCCCTCCACCATTTGCTACCTACCCCTAACATAAAACCACGACTTATTCCAGCCCTTTATGGAGCAAGGGAGTCCTACCACAAATGGGGGATATTTCCCTACTATACAGGCTTGGAAGAAAGTTTGGAAAATATGCAGGGGCATATCCTCCCCTAGGGACACCTACTTCCAAAGGAAGTAGGCCCCAAACTAGTTGACTCCACCCATTTGGTAAAACTTGAGTTGGAGACAACATGAAGGTCCTCAACACTGCCCTAAAAAAAAGGAGCAGAGGTAGACGCATTCCTATTTTGAACATGAATTAACTTACTGCTACGTACTTGGGCCTCAGATAACACGCACGCTCATGGGCCTCGGATAACACGTACTAGGATTTCTATGTAGTAGGGAATACAATATTTTTGCCTAAGTTCGGCTAGTTTTGTAGAGGTCATGGAGGAAGGAATTTTTGTAGCCCCCAACCAGCTTCGTAATCTATGGGTTCCTCACTCATATTGTACCATTCTTATGACCCCCCAGACATTGACTCCTCCCGAAACCTAGCTACCATAACTACCTTTGACGCTTCAGAATCCATTCAAAAGTATAGGAAAGTGGTAAAGAATTACAGAAATGATGAAGATTATCGAAATGGTGAGAGTTGTGAAAATGATTTCACAAGAAAATACCTAGAGGAGACGAGTTCTAAAAATTCGCCGGATAACGGAGAATGCCAGAAAAAGTTTAAAAATTTTGAAACACTTGAGAGGATTCGAATGATTTTGCAAAGGTAAAAGTTTCCAAATGACACGAGTTTTCATTTTTTTATGCAAGGGAAATCAATCTTAACCTTTGGATCGAGCCCCATTGCTTCTGAAGCGTCCTTTCCTTGTAATATCTGAAATGTAGAATCCAAAAGGTTAACTTTACAAATGCCTTAGATCAACTCGTGAATATCACACACCTGCCTTAGTGCATTAGAAACTTCAGCAACGTCTGTAACCATCATTACACATTTAATGTGACGGTCATACGCGTATTGGAAGTTATACCACCTCAGCTGTTTTCTCTAAAAAACATGCGAAACTATCAAATCATAGGCATCTGTTTCAACGTAATTATTAGTAAACAGTTCATCAGTTCTTTGCCTCAACTTCTAAATGAAATTCAGCTATCCTCAAAGTAGACCAGCCTCGATAGTTCAGTAGTTCTCTGCCTCAACTTCTAAATGAAATTCAGCTATCCTCAAAATAAATCAACCTCGGCAATTCAGCAGTTCTCTGCCTCAGCTTCAAAATGAAATTCAGTTATCTTCATTCATTCTTTTAACCTCGGCAATTTGGTGTTCTTTTTTTCGAGGTGAGCCAGTTCTAAGTCAATTATCAATTCCGCGCACAGTATAAATATCAATGCCTGGACTTGGGGGACTAGTATAATGAATCAGAAATTATAAAACTTCTTGTGATACCTAATAGGGTGCTTCATTTATTATTAAAGTCCACGCATAATATAAATAATTACATATCGATTTTGGGGACTATTGTTATGACTTGTTACTAGCATTGCCATGTGGCCGACTTAGTGCAGTTGTTGACCCACTCCTGCTGAACCATTAGGAGACGAGGCCCTGGGATAATTTCCCAGGCTTGTTACTCATCCGAAGCGGCCCAGGTTTGAGGCTCTACCTAGCTAATAATGACACACGTGCAGAGATCTTGAATTTATTATAAAAATCTTATTTGAATGATTGATGTGACTTCTGTAAAAAGTGTATTTGTGTCTTGTCTTGTAATAGGATGTAAGAGCATCAAATGCTTTGTAAAATTAGAAAAGTCAACATGATGTCTAGAATTTGATGCTCCAACTGATGGGATAAGGCAATGTGTAATTTCATCTAAGGGTTACCATTCCGTTTATAACACTATAAATACTCCCACCATATAACAATTGAAGACTAATGCAACTTTAGATACTTGGAGTAAATTTTTTTTCACTTATATTGATTCACAATCTTTAATCTGAGTTCATAGCGATTGATTATTATCATATAATCGTATCCCAAATAGCTGGCTGAAACTCGAACGACAATGTCTCGTGTCGTTGAGCTTCTCCCGCGTCCAATTTTGGAGTGATCTCAACCGTTGATCGACCTTTATGTGTTGGATCTAGCTTACGGATGCACGAGTGAGTTTGGCATCTGTTGGCAGCATATTTTGAAATCAATAGAAATATTTTACTAACCTTCGAATGAGTTGACCAAACGTTCATATAGGGGGCTCAAGTGGTAGGTGGAAAAATTATGGTACTCAAAGGTGAAAAATTATGGTACTCAAAGGTTATATTCTCTATCAAGTCTACTTTCACATTTCAGGAATTCTTATCAATTCATACAAGAGTAGATAGAACCATGCCTGACCTCTCAAACTATTGATAATATTTGACTTATACAACTTAGATTGAGGTCTAACGTATGCTAAGATGTGACAAGATGCCGATTAGTCTTATAAATAACAATTTTAAATTATTAAGAAGATTTAATCCTTTCGTTGGAGCAACTTTAAAATAATTTACTTTGATTTTTTTAAATATTTTTTTATTGTCAACTAAGTAATTTGTTTTAAAATATAAGTTATTTTTTAAGCTTTTATTCATGTAGCAACATACGTTGTCACATTTTCTTGATATAAAACTGTGTCACATTGTCTTGATATAAACCTCTATTTTTTACGCTTCAGAATTTGGAGACATCCTACTATGTTATGGCAAGATTCGGCAGTGGTCACAGTATTTGCTATTCGTCAAAAAATGTGGCATTTGTTGAAAATTTGTTATCTTTACATTATCGCACTTTACTTTACATTACCTTTGATATTGTGCTTTATTTATACTTGAATTAAGTTATTAAACTTTGATATTTAATTCTAGTATCATACTTTGAAATTATATCTTGTGTATTGTATAACTTTGAGACAAATAGTCGAAAAAGTTTCAAATACCAATTCACCCCCCTCTTGGTTAGTTATTCTTGGGTTATCACTTTCTTCATAGCTTCTATCTCAACTTCGTATCATCTTCAGCACGCTGGGCCCTCAACAACTCAGCCTCAGAATTTATCCTCTTTATTTCCTCTTCAGCAGAGGCTAATTTGTCCATCGAGGCTTTATTCCTTTGTTGAATGTCAGCTAACACTTCTTGACATTCAAGGGCCACCCCAAAGGCCCTTGCACTTTGGCTTACTACAGTCGTGGTGAGGTCCACCCCATCACAGGTGGACACATACATTTGCCACCACTCCGTTCAAAATTTATTGAAGTTCTCTGTGGCTCTTCAAATTTTCGGTGGCAGTATTTCCACTACTGTGGGGACGATCTTGTCGTTTTGTCCCGCCAAAAATCTCCCATATTTGTCTGGGGTCCTCTCCACTTGGCCCCTTTTAGCAGCCTCCGAGGCTAGTGCTTCTTCCTTTTTAGCCTCTTCATTGGCCTTTCGAACCTTTTCTACCTTCACCTCTTTTATCAGGGACTCCATGAGCTTCGATGGAGGGGGAACATCCTTGCTGAAGTGGGATACTGTGGTCCCAAACTTCACTGGGGCCTTGCTGCTATGCACCAATTTTTTATTTCTTCTGGGACCCCTTTTCCACATTCTCCTTCCTCTTGCCCTTATGACTTCGCTCTATCGGGGCCTTCTTTGGTTCCTCTCCCTTAGCACCGTTCTCAGCGTGCTCCTTCCTGAGGCACTCTAACCTGCCTCTCACACTCTTGGTGCCTCAGGATGATGGCTTCAGGGCCTTATTACCAATGTCTTTCGTTGCTTTTAAAATGGTGGTCATATCTGGAGTGGGTACTCCTTCTTTGTAAACTTATCTGTAGACACCAAAAAAAAGATTAGAAGCTCAGAAAAAGATAAAATGAAGGCAAGTGAAAGAGCTTCATACCCTTGGAGGCCATCAATCTAAAATCTATGAAGTATCTACCTCAGTAGATGAGGTGGTCGAAGCTCCGAAGCTTCAATGATCGTTTATAAATGTCTTCAATTATTTACCACTACGCCTCGTGGATTTTGAAGCGCGAACCTACAAATAAGAGCAATTAGTATGAGGCACAAACAATGAATTGAAAGTGTGTAAAGCGAGGTACTTACGTGCTTTATAATACTAGGTTGGTACTGTGCAGGCTCGGACAGCGTCTCCCTCCACCATTTGCCACCTACCCCTAACATAAAACCACGACAATTCCAGGCCTTTATGGAGCAAGGGAGTCCTACCACAAAGGGGGCATATTTCCCTACTATACGGACTTGGACGAAAGTTTGGAAAATATACAGGGACATGTCCTCGCCTAGGGACACCTACTTCCAAAGGAAGTAGGCCCCAACTAGTTGACTCCACCCATTTGGTAAAACTTGAGTTGGAGACAACATGAAGGTCCTCAACATTGCCCAAAAAAAAGGGAGCAGAGGTAGACGCATTCCTATTTTGAACATGAATCAACTTACTGCTACGTACTTGGGCCTTAGATAACACGCACGCTCATGGGCCTCGGATAACACGTACTAGCATTTCTATGTAGTAGGGAATACAATATTTTTGCCTAAGTTCGGCTAGTTTTGTGGAGGTCATGGAGGAGGGAATTTTTCCAGCCCCCCAACCCGCTTCGTAATCTATGGGTTCCTCACTCATATTGTACCATTCTTCTGACCCCCAGACATTGACTCCTCCCGAAACCTAGCTACCATAACTACCTTTGACACTTCAGAATCCATTCAAAAGTGTAGGAAAGTGGTAAAGAATTACAGAAACGATGAAGATTATCGAAATGGTGAGAGTTGTGAAAATGATTTCACAAGAAAATACCTAGAGGAGATGAGTTCTAAAAATTTGCCGGATAACGGAGAATGCTAGAAAAAGTTTACAAATGTCAAAACACTTGAGAGGATTCGAATGATTTTGCAAAGGTAAAAGTTTCCAAATGACACGAGTTTTCGTTTTTATATGCAAGGGAAATCAATTTTAGCCATTGGATTGAGGCCCATAGCTTCTGAAGCGTCCTTTCCTTGTAACATCTGAACTGTAGAATCCAAAAGGTTAACTTTACCAATGCCTTAAATCAACTCGTGAATATCACGCACCTGCCTTAGTGCATTAGAAACTTCAGCAACGCGTGTAACCACCATTACACATTTAATGTGACGATCATACGCGTATTGGAAGTTATACCACCTCAGCTGTTTCCTCTAAAAAACATGCGAAACTATCAAATCATAGGCACCTGTTTCAAGGGTAATTATTAGTAAAGTGAATCAGCCTCGACAGTTCAGCAGTTCTTTGCCTCAACTTCTAAATGAAATTCAGCTATCGTCAAAGTAGACCAGCCTCGACAGTTCAGTAGTTCTCTGCCTCAATTTCTAAATGAAATTCAGCTATCCTCAAAATAAATCAGCGTCGGCAATTCAGCAGTTCTCTGCCTCAACTTCAAAATGAAATTCAGTTATCTTCATTCATTCTTTTAACCTCGGCAAGTTGGTATTCTTTATTTCAAGGTGAGCCAGTTCTAAGTCAATTATCAATTCCGTGCACAGTATAAATATCTATGTCTGGACTTGGGGGACTAGTATAATGAATCAGAAATTATAAAACTTCTTGTGATATCCAATAGGGTACTTCATTTATTATTAAAGTCCACGCATAATATAAATAATTACATATCGACTTGGGGGAACTATTGTTATGACTTGTTACTAGCATTGCCATGTGGCCGATTTAGTGAAGTTGTTGACCCACTCCTGCCGAACCATTAGGAGACGAGGCCCTGGGATAATTTCCCAGGCCTGTTACTCATCCGAAGCGTCCCAGGTTTGAGGCTCTACCTAGCTAGTAATGACCCACGTGCAGAGATCTTGAATTTATTATAGAAATCTTATTTGAATGATTGATGTTGAATGATTGATGTGACTTCTGTAGAAAGTGTATTTGTGTTTTGTCTTGTAATAGGATGTAAGAGCATCAAATGCTCTGTAAAATTAGGAAAGTCTACATGATGGCTATGATTTGATGCTTCAACTGATGGGATAAGGCAACGTGTAATTTCATCTAAGGGTTACATTCCGTTTGTAACACTATAAATACTCCCACCATGTAACAATTGAAGACTAATGCAACTTTAGATACTTGTAGCAACTTTTTTTTCATTTATATTGATTCACAATTTTTAATCTGAGTTCATAGCGATTGATTATTATCATACAATCGTATCCCAAATATCTGGCCGTAACTTGAACGACAACGTCTCGTGTCGTTGAGCTTCTCCCACGTCCAATTTTAGAGTGATCTCAACCGTTGATCGACCTTTATGTGTTGGATCTAGCTTATTCATGCACGAGTGAGTTCGGCATCTATTGGCAGAATATTTTGAAATCAATAGAAATATTTTACTAACCTTCGAGTGAGTTGACCAGACGTTCATATAGGGGGCTCAAGTGGTAGGTGGAAAAATTATGGTACTCAAAGGTTATATTCTCTATCAAGTCTACTTTCACATTTCAGGAATTCTTATCAATTCATACAAGAGTAGATAGAAGATGCCGATTAGTCGCTTAATATACCAATGACTAAGCATTGTAGTTGGCTTGGAAGCTTTTAAAAGGATATAACCTTTGAATTTATTATAAATAACAATTTTAAATTATTAAGAAGATTTAATCCTTTCGTTGGAACAACTTTAAAATAATTTACTTTGATTTTTTTAAATATTTTTTTATTGTCAACTAAGTAATTTGTTTTAAAATATAAGTTATTTTTTAAGCTTTTATTCATGTAGCAGCATATTGTCACATTGTCTTGATATAAACCTCTGTCACATTGTCTTGATATAAACCTCTATTTTTACGCTTCAGAATTTGGAGACATCCTACTATGTTATGGCAAGATTCGGCAGTGGTCACAGTATTTGCTATTCGTAAAAAAATGTGGCATTTGTTGAAAATATTATATTTACATCTTGATTACTTTTACTTTTTCATTATTTTGTCAAAACCACCAGATCGACAAGAAAGTGTTAGTTCATGTGCTGTCGTGTCTATTGGCTGATCCAAATTTATTTTATAATTCTAATCAATTATATAAAGAACCTTATTTGGTTTTGGACATGACCTACTTATTTAAAGGTATTTTCATCAAGTGGGTTATGGGTCCTATTTTTTATCATTTCTTTATAGAATATCCAAATTTATTTTATAACTCTAATCAATTATATAAAGAATTATTTGGTTTTGGACATGACCTACTTATTTAAAGGTATTTTCATCAAGTGTGTTTTGGATCCCATTTTTTGTCTTTTCTTTATAGACTACTAAATTAATTGAGACCTTATCTGATCACTAATTTCCTTTCCTTACAGATTAATAAATTAATTGAGTCCTTATCTCACCTCATTTTCTTTAGAAAATTTCTTGACAAATTGACCATAACAGGAAATGTATCAGTCAACCCCTAGAGTTTATAGCTTTTATATTTTTTTACACCCTCGGTTCCTCAAAATGGAGCAAAAAGAAGTTCAGTTTCTTGGTGCGTTTCGTCAAATCGCAGAGGCGGATGCAGGGGCAGGCCTAAGCCTACCCAGTCCCTAACCCATATGCAATGGAATGTAAACAATAAAAGTTAATTTAGTCCAACTAGTACGTGGAATGTAAAAAAAAAGTAGTCCAACCCAGCTTAAAGATGGTAAAAATCCCTACACATTCGATACCCGAATGGCCCCGTCTCGAACAGGGCGAGGATTACCTGCTTAATTGCGTATTCGGAGCGGGGACAAGGAAGTGAATTTTGCCCTGGGGTGGGGACATGTAACGGGTGCCTCGCCCCATTTAATTAATTAATTATTTTTTTAGAATTCAATACTTTAATTGAAAATTTTCATTAGTTCTAATAGAAAATGGTAACTAAAATTATTTGTCTCAATTTAATAAATGGGGACAATAAAATAAATTATCAAAAACTTAAATTTTTTTTTTTTAACGGGGTAATAAACGGGGCAAGGGCTCTGCCCCATCTTAAACGGGTAATGGGGCAGGGACAGGGTGGGGGGCGGGGATTTGGTTGGCGGGACGGGAGGCGGGGGAGATTGCTCTGACCCCGTCCCGCTCTGTTGCCATCCCTAGCCCATCCAACTCTAGTCTCAGCTTGTCCATTGTCCAATTACCCAAACTTGTTAAAGACCTCAAAATTTACATATTTATTTTATGCATATTCATGCTATACAATCTCGTTACCAATTTAGGTATTTTAGTTCATGTATGTTTGACTAAATTTAAAGAGTTCACTTATAATTAAATAAATAAACTTTATAATAATATTTTTATTGATTGAAGTAAAAACAAAAATAATTTAAGCTTGAGAATCTACATGTCTGAATAAGCTTAAAATTAATTAATTTTTTATATCTATATGAGTTTTCATATATCATTTATTCGCACTTACAAGTTAAAAATTTACTTATTTGACCATGAAATAGATATTATTACTTAAATAAGTAACTTGTTCTATTTTGTTTAGTTAATAAAAGAAATATTTGTTAAAAACATATTTATTTATAAACTAATTACTTAATAAGTATATTATTAGTGAGCCAAATATGAACATTTATAAATTAAATTTCAATCCACCCCAACTTTTTTTGTGGCTCCATCCCTGTCAAAGCGAGAAACCGTATATATATAGCATATAGTTCCCTGTGAAGTGTGGTGAATAATATTTACAAGTGCGTTGATATGAAGTAATAGACAAGGTTATATTGCAGGAAAACAAATAAAATTTCAACGTTACAATTGTGTCATATGAAAACGGGACTCAATACAATACAAAGAAATGTTATTTTTTAAAAAGTAAGACATGGAGCATTGTGCTTTATTTTATAAATTTTACTTAACTTCAAATAAACTATTTTAATCTAATTACAATTTTTAATTTATAATCATTTGTTATAAAATTATGAGATAATTATTGATGATTATTTAGTCTATATAGACAAATTTTATTTACTCTAGATTATAACTCCATTGAATATCCACTGTATAAAGGTAATTGTTATAATAAAATATATACTTAAATTTTGATTATTTCTTCTCTCTCTTTGTTCTTCTCTTTCCCTATAGCTTTATAACATATTATCAATACGAATGAGTTCAACCAAAATAGAGAGATAATTTGAGATCAACAGTATAGAAAATTTGTAGAATTTGGATAGCATGCGCGTCTGTAATGAAATATGGATAACTCAGCGCTCCATGATCAGTTGGTCGTAAAATTTGAAGAGCAAGAGCAAGATCAAAACTCATTTTTCTTCTAATCAAATGGCTAAGATAAAAATTGAAGGTTTGTTCGTGAGAAATTGCTAAGTGAACCTTGATGAATTTTTGGGGAACAACATAATTTTCAAATTTACATTTTAAAAGAATTTGATAATACTCAAAGTTATCCAATTCTATCAAATTTAAGAATTTCTTTCACCATATGACTATCTTCTTATTCCAAGTAAGTTTATACTTATAAATTTTTTTATTCTATTTTGTAAGGTTAGATTTACATGATTTTTGAAGTTTTGTTTTAGACCAGTTAAATTGTTTGATGATTTAACTATTGCTTCTGAAGATGCATAAATTATTAAATATCAGTATTTTTGAAATATATTATTTTGTTATTCTTGTGCAATCATAACTTATAGAAATTAATATTTTAAAAAAATATTGCATAGTTGTTTATAAAGGGCATGATTAATACTTATGAGGGGATTATATTATTGCTCCCGAAAAAACATGATTTTTATATATCAATATTGTTGAAAATAAATTATATTATTACTCTGGAAGGAATATAAATATAAAATCAAAATTTTAGAAGAATATTGTGTTATTTTTAATTATCGTCAACTTAAGATATTGCAATTAATCGTAATTATATTGTCGTTATATGAATAATATTGAATTGTTACACCTGTAGTATTAATACTTCATAAACATAATGTTTTAGAAAATATTGTGTTAATGCTTCCAAAGAAGCATGACTATCATACTAATACAATAGATAAACATTACATTATTGTCCCTATAGAGCACAACTTTAAATATATTTTAAAAATATTATATTGCTCAAAAAGTGGCATGAATTGTTAATATCAAAACGAACATAAAATTTATTACTTTTGAAAAATATATGTGTTCCAGAATAAATACAAATCAAATACATAATATTGAAGAACGTCATCACTTTTTAATGCTAAAGAAACCAAAAATTTTCACAACATTTCTACCTCTAGCAAATCGATGTCCAGGAGGATATCCAACAATTTTGAAACACTTTGCCTTAATATGTCCAGTCATACCACAGTGACTGTAAATAGGCTTATCCTCTCTCTGATTTTGAATGATTCTAATATTCATTTGACTTCCATTAGATCCTTGTCCAACATTATTGGCAAAGGCAGAATTCTCAAAACTCTGTTGTTGTTTTGTGATAAACTTTTTTTGCCTTTTATCTTGCAAAATCAGTGCAAATACCTTATTTAAAGGCGGAAGAGGATCCATTAACAATATCTGACTCCTTACTCTAGAGTAATGTTCATCCAAGCCCATTAGGAATTGCATAACTTGATCTTCCCGCTTATAATTAGATCCACCAATGTTAAGCCTGTAAGTATCCAGTTCCTCCCCACAATCCTTTAAATCGATTGAAGGAAGAATTAACTGAACTGTTCTCTTGTGAAATAGTAGAAATCTGCTTCTTCAACTCATAAATTTGAGGTCCCTTAACCTGGCTATAACAACCCTTCAGCTCAATCCATATCTCCCTAGCTGAATCCTTATGTATCACATTAGGATAGAGCTCATTTGGAATGGAATTGATAATTCATGAAGACACCACGTTGTTGCATCTTCTCCAGGCGCTATGTAATAGATCATAAGACTCAGGCTCTGTGATCCTTCCATCAATAAATCCTTCTTTGTTTTTCACGCTTAGAGCCATAACAACTGCGCGACTCCATGTCGCATAGTTATTCTCTGCAAGCACAACAGATATGAGCTGCATACATGTGTTATCACCATAGTGCAGGTAGTATGGATTGTTTGGATATGTAATCGATCGACTATTAATTGAATTAGCTTCTTCTCCTATCAATTCTCCAACTAAAGATGCTTGAGGCTCCATCGCAGCAAGCTTCAACGCTCTGATACCATGTAAAAAATAAAGGATGGAGAAAGCTGAAGAAGAGGAAGAAGAAGAAGAAGAACAATTTGCGAGAAAATTGGTTGTCCCAATTTCTCACTCAATCCGTGAAGAATGTACAGTATATATAGAGAAGGAAATGAACTAAAATGACCTCAACTATTTACATAATTTCTAATAGGACATGTAATATCATGCCATAAACAGGATATTGATTTAGAGTTTTTGAATACATCTAAGAACTTGGTAAATTGTTTCTCCAGCTTATTCTTTTGTAGCCTTTGAGGAAAAGGGATATGAGGCACATATGTGTTGACATGAACGGTTGTTCTAACTTGTGAAGTGCTTGACTTTTGATCTGAATTTTTTTTTATTATTTGATGCAGGAGGGTCCGAGTTAGATGTTGAGTTGTTAGATAACACGTTAATGACTCTAAAGTATCACAAGTTGGTAGATCGGCGCAAGGATGGCAAGTAATCGAGTAATTTCGATAATTGAGACGTGTTTCGATAATTTAG
>CAIGRB010018967.1:4526-20363 GCA_903798255.1 Fraxinus quadrangulata | reverse complement strand
AAACATATTTTTATTTAAAAGAAATCATTTAACTTAGTTTCTTATAGTTTATATCTGGAAATTTTCAGAGTGGAATTGATATTTTAGCAATTTTTTTTATTTTAATTCAACTATAAAGATAAATAGTTTAAGAAAATCAGAGGTTATTGGTAGCGCAAAAAAATAATAATAAAATAATAAAAAATCCTATGTGCGCGCACAGAGGTGTCCGTGTGCACATCCATACATGCATCGATGTTTTTTCCCTTTGCCAATAACAATGTTTCTTAAGGCAATCAACAATTTTTTTTAATAAGTCATTTTTTTTACATTGCTATAATAACAATATTTTTTTTACTCACATTCTAAACTAATGCATTTCCTTATAATTGGTTATTAGCTATATAAAGTGTATTGTTTACATAATTCCTACTAATCTGAATTTTCAATCTTACAAGAGTTCGAGTTGGTAATAGTTTTGGTGGTATTGTTTTGATGAGCGGTGATGGATTATAAGTTTACAAACTATTTTGGGATTTTTTTTACATCTTGTCTGTATGTATTAATGTGTGTATATATATAGTAATGATTTTAATGTGTGTGTATATATATAGTAATGATGCACTTGACAAATTTTCTCTGAAACAATTTACTTATCCCTGTCTTTTTAGAGCACACATATATTGGTATTCAACTGAGTTATTGGTATACAGTATACACAATATGATTGCTTTGAGAATCTATTGGCAAATCTCTAAGGTATGATGAAACCAAAATGTAGCTGATCATGAGAAAACTTTTAGTCCTTAATTTATTTTTCGAAATATTTTTCCCCCACTCATTTTAAACCATCTTTTCAAAAAATTAACTATACACAAAGGGCTTATTGAGCTTTTAATCAGAAGAATAAACTTTCAAGTTTAAGGCTTTCTAATTTAAGCAGAACAGATTCTTTTTCGATAATTTCTTTAGATGTTCTGATTCTAAAGCATAGCCCTGAAAATATCAATAATGGACTTTCTGAATATTTCGCCTTGAGGTATTTTGCGTGGATTTTTCAAAATATCTGAACTGTTATTCATATTTGTGGAGTTTGAATGAATTTGGTGGCATGCAGATATCCATTTGAGTGTAGATTGGCAAGCGAAATTTCATTATTTTAATTTTGAGAATTTACTATAATTGTTTGTATTCATTTTGTCATTGATCATTAAGGTTTTTCATTTGTTAGTGTCGGCAGTCTTGCCAAATATCATTGCCTTGTTTCTTATACTCTAATGTTTTCTGTTGTTGTTTCCCTTTTGATATGTTTTATCTTAACTTCGGAATTTAATTGCAATGAATACAATTTTGTCCATTTTCATTTTCTTTCTTTGTTGTTAAATTTTGTGTTCGAAAATATTCTTGAATCAAAATACCTCTTTCTCGAAAAAAACAAATAAATTATATTTAATGTCTTATCTTATTACCTTTCATTTTTAATCTTTTAGGATCCTCCTGAAGTTGTTAAAGCAAATGAAAGTCATTTACTTGTAGACGATACAAACAAATACAAGTCAATGTTAATACAGCATATTCCGACGATTGGAGGTTTTGCCTTCCTAATCTACATGGGTGACCTTTATAACTGGGCCATGGTAGCTAACCAAATTTTTATGGCAAGAGAGCAATTCAATTTATTTCAATTTATTTAGGAAAGCACATGAACAGAGGCACCTCCCAGGTTTCAGGCCTTTAAATTGGTGAGTAAGCTATCAGCCTCTTAAGTTGAAGTTTTTATTTTTAATATTCAACAACATTTGGAGAAAATTATACTTTTATGCACTTAATACTTAACTAAGGGTGATGCTTATTATTCTGATTTTCGTAGAAATCTTTCATTATTGTTTACTAGGACTCTTGTTGTACATCAAAGTCGATGTTAAAGTTCTCATAAAATCTGAGTGCCTCGAGACCAAAAGAATGATTGTTAATGGATAATTAATTTTATTGTTACCTTGAGACTTCTACGATTGTATACAACTTCAAGAAATAAATAGTTTTAATGAGAAGTTAAATACAGTTGGATGCTAAATGTTTGTATCAAGAATAAAAAATATAAGAAGAAAATAGATAATTTCAGCCAACTTATGAATATATTTCATGTTTACAAATAAATATATCTCATATTTATATACACTTATTTTTAATATTATTCAACTAACGTGCAACGTACGTTCATCCCACTAGTAGTGAGAAAAAATGGAACTAAATACTGTTCATATATATAGTGACTTCATTCCCTTTTGTATATAAAACTAGTCTTTTGCCCGTGCACAACGGAAAAGAAAAAATGAAAAGGGGAAAGTCGTAGCTATAGTGAGACAACTGTTTATATCTACGGTGACTTTCCATTCCTTTTTTTATATAAAACCTGTGTCATTTTTAAAGTAATGTTACCATGTCAAAATATTACATTATGGATGTTAAATCTACACAATTTAATAACAATAATCTATATCAAGTAATTGATAAACATACCTATACTACAAATCTATTAAAGAACAAGCGAAAAAACCACATCTTCAAAAATTTTCACACCCAACTTCATTTGCCAAGCAACATATCATATTTAAGGATATTTACATGTTAAAGAGAAGTATAGTATTAGACTCGTGCTGGAAGTAATATCTTCACCAAAAGGTGACTTCTTAGTAGTGACGTGAAGAGCCTTAGTAGGCATTCTAACTGGTCCCTCGACGCTAAGGCCCTTGTCTTTAGCACCATGAACCAAGTGAAAGAAGACTGTAAACAAAAACAAGTAAACAGAGCATCAAATTAGACAATTACAAAGATCATTATAATAAGAAACTATATAATAACTAAAATTAAACACGTCGAATAGGATGAAATCATTTTCCTATTTATTGGACCCTGTCCAATAACTATAACAATTGTTGGTAATCAAATTGGAATACAAAATCCAAGGTTTTATGAAAAACCACCTACTAACTATCACAAAACATAGTATATTTTATAAATCATTCAGTTTCACGAGTGATACTGTACACCATTTAACGATAAAATAGTAATACATAAAAAATTCTAAGCAATGCCTTTGATCCAAAACTAAAAGGTGCTAAAAAATTTAAGCATTTAATTGTTGTTAATTACTGCAAAAAGTGATATTCCCAATCAATCCTCCTATGATTCCCTAATTTTTAGGAAGCTTTTGTTAATAAAAATTGTCTTCTCACCATCCCGAGTTGGGTGTTTCCCTTGAAACTCTTTTTGGGAAGAAAATTTTTAACAGATGATCAATTTTGCAGAGTTTGGCTTAGGGGACAATCCTGCCTTGGTAGAAGTAAGAATTGGAATATCTGTTCTAGCAAAATCATACAATATATTTTGCTGTATGAAGGTGGCTTTTTCTCTTTCTTCTTTCTAACAACATACATGTGCAAGATCAAAATACATTTGGATGTATCATAATCTTGTATCAAATAAAAATGATTACAAGACCAAAGTGAAAAAATCAACTTTATGAACATTGAATGTCCACCACGTAACTGAACCGTGTCATCTTCATACTCTCTCACATGCACACTACGCTTATTTTTCCCAAATGTCTACTGCGTCCAATTACCATCGGAGGTAGCAATGAACTTACGTACTCTGATGCCATATTAAATGGCCATCAAATCCAAAAAACAAACTATTACAGATAGTATTTCATATTTATCAATACAACCAAGAATTCAAATATAATCACTGGTCAAAAAGAAACTAGTCTCTTCATAGGAGTTTGTCAAATAGAACTCTGGTACTAAATAACCTCTACTTGTAAAGATATAAAAAGCTGCAGCCACGAAAGTACAATAACTATTCCTAAATATTTCTTAACGAACTAGTGATGATAATTTGTTACAAGATGCAGAATTTGCTAAAATAAAACTTGAAATTATGGAAATTGTATATTTTGTGGTATATGTTAATGTTTCTCTTCCAATTTATTTTAAATTTGCACCATTGAGGACACTGACACTAAATGATTCCTGTCACTGTTGATTCTATCTAAGAAGCCCTCTCTGTGTAATAAAAATTACTGCCTTTTTCATTGAATTAGCATTTAAATAGTGAAACCCTTTGTAGTTGCTCATTTCTCAACTAATCTCGTAAAACAGCACAGAGTACACCAATCACCATTAAAACTACAGTAATGCATCAAATTCTAACCTCAATTCATATTTATTTTGTTCATTATAGATTTCTCTCATATGGCATCAGATTATGAGTGTATTTGTGTAAATTAATTGGAAAATAAAATTATAAACTACAAGTGAAAACTACATAAAAAAATGGTTAGTTGTTCAAGTCTTTGAATTATTATAAATACACATGGATTCCTGCCCAGAAATATAACAAGGGAATCAATTAATTTTATCGAAGAATACACAACCAATTACTTGTATATACAAGCTAATTAATAACATATACATAGAAAGTAAGTAGATAGCTTTATCTGATTAAAATGGTAATGTGCTTTATTTTTTTGCCGTTAAACCAAAAACAACACCAAAAGGAAAGTTAACAGTTTCAACAGATTGTGCATATGGAATCGAAAGGCTTACCTCACGTGGCTTTTTAAATCCTTTCAATTGCCCTATCCATCAACTTGGTCTGCTAATTTTTTATTTTAATTTTTGCATTTCAATAAATCTGTTTCATAAAAGATCTCACATAAAAAATAATAATAATAATAGCGACATTGACAGTGAAATTGAATAAAAACAAGGTATTTGACAAGGTTTAAATCAACAATAAGTAGGTCATTTTTAAACCGTAGGGCACCAAGTAGGAATGCAAAATACGAGTAGTAAAGTGTAATGAAATATGTTATTTACATCTAATAGTGCTGATCTCGAAAAATGGCTCCGACACGTGGTCAATAGAATAAATCTTCACATCAACTCTTCCCTGTACATGCAGCACGCTGTTAGCACAGCCTTCCCCGGAGAGGTTGGGGATGGCCGAGAGCACTCCAACGGTCAAGTTAGTTCAAGGTTCAACCGAAAAAGGTTTCAACTCTACCCTGTACATGCAGCACGCTGTTAGCACAGCCTTCCCCGGAGAGGTTGGGGATGGCCGAGAGCACTCCTACGTTCAAGTTAGTTCTAGGTTCAACCGAAAAAGGTTCACCGACGGCAGAACACCCACCGGGAAATAGTTGATAAAGAACGCAGTAACAAAGTGCAAATATTTAAGGGAGATGATGATACTCAAGTTTGTAATATGGTAGGAGAAAAATTGATTCCAATCCTCCTTCGGCACAAGGAGGAGATATTTATATTAAGGATGGAAAGAGGAGGGCCGTTGGATGAGGAGACACGTGTTACCAGATCCTCAGGGCCCAATCCATCTTAGGTATCAATATGTCCCTCCTTAGGTTGGTTTGCATTGAATGTTTCTGACAAGGGCAGCTGAATTGACCGTTTGGGTCCTGCCATACATCCCATCAGTCAGAGATTCGATTTTGGAAAGATCTTTGTACAAGAGATCTTCGCTGAGGTGAGGCGAGGCAGGTGTGGAACCGTAGAAATGGAGTACGGGCCTATGCATTCGCGGTGTATAGCAGATGGGTTCGGTTCCTTCGCTGACATACGTTTAGTTCATCCCTCATGTGATCACTTTAGTTTATGCAGTCCGCTCATCCCATGCACGTTCACCTCAACGAGTGCGTGGCGTGGTGTGGGCCACTTTTGCTGACACGTGAAGGGTGAGGTGGCGGGTCTGACATAGGCTCATAACAATAGTCCCACAAGTCCATGCATGGATATTCATATATTACAACGACTTTTGGTTTTTATTGTTGGGACGCATGGGGACGAACGTTGGAGGCATGCAGTTGAATTGGCACCTGTAGAGGGGTTGTTGCAAAATTGGATTCTGTGCTGGCCGAAGTGATATGGGTTGGAAACTCTTTGGACAGCTGTTGCAACGTGAAGCTGGTCCGACCGAAGCGATAGGAGTTGGCATTGTGGCGAGAGTTGTCGCAACATTAGATTCTGCTCTAGCCGAAGTGATATAGGTTGGCAACTATTTGGAGAGCTATTACAACACGAAGCTGGTGTACACCAGCTGGCGACTGTAGAGGGGTTTGTCGCAACATTAGATTTTGCTCTGGCCAAAGTGATATAGGTTGGCAACTCTTTGGAGAGCTCTTCCAACGCGAATTTATAAAGTGGGAAGGTGATGGGTCTAAAGTGAGCCTTGGACTTTGTGCCAATGATTTGAAAGCGTTCGCATTTTCCCAAGACACGTCAATGGGACATCTGCTTGCTTCCAAGGCACGCCTTCTTTGCTATAAATGGTAATGATGGCGATGGCTCCCATTCCTCAAGACGACATGTTCAGGTTGTGTGTGAGACTCACCACTTCACCAGGACCGCTGATCTTGGTGACCTTTGATTTCAATGGTGATTCTAGGGTTTTAGCCTTGGATGGCCAAGATGTGACTGGAATTGATCCAACAACTGGGGCGAGTCTTGAGACGCATATATAAAGCTCATTCCTTTCATTTCGAACCTTTTTACCTTTGCGAAAATCTCCAACTCTAAACTCTAACTTACTGTTCTTCACGTTTCCTTCTCCGATGAGTATCCAGAACTCCAGCGACCGTTGCAAACTCTGGCGAGGGGTAGATTTGCCTTGTTGAACTAGCTACAATTGCATTTTTCAGTTTCCTCATCTTTTCCTCTTTCCTTCTTTGAATATCTTCAAAACATTGGGATGGCGAGCGAAACTTCTGTGGTGAAGAGTGAGGAGGGGCGAGGTGAGGAGAGTTCCACACTGAGAGAGCCTATACTGATATCCCTAAATGAGTTGAGTAGGACCATTAGGGTCGGTGAAAATATCTGGAAGCTCTTAGCCTCTCCTGTAAATACATCCATCCAATGGAGAGCATCGAAATACCCATCAAAAATCACCCAGGAGTAGATAGAAAAATGCAGGAATGTTTTTAGAGTTCCCCATAACATTCAGCTCATCTGACCCGAGTCACACGAATGGGCCTATTGTCCTAGGCTAGGGTGTGTAGCAGTGAGCGAGCACTTGTTCCGGGCTGGGTTGAGGTTTCTCTTCCATCCATTTTTCAGGCTAGTGTTTAGGTCGTACGGGTTGGCCCCAACACAGCTCAACCTCAATTCTTAGTCCTAGATGGTAGGGACATGGATGCTGTGGAGACGGGTCAGCATTGGAGTGAACATGCCTTTCAAGGTGTTCCACTCCCTCTTCTTCTAAAAACTCACAGTTGGGGAAAAAGCGAGCAAATGTTAGTACTACCTGGCTCTCTAGGGATCCCACTAGCCATTTGTGGTTGGGTCACCTTCCTCAATCAAGGAATGGAAGAGCTTGTAGTTCTGGGCATCTGGCTGGTGGGATATCGTAGAAAATGATCCCATAGCACCTCTGACCGTCCCCACCACCTACTCTACTTGCAGTAAGTAGCTTACTGATCAGATTTTACTTGACTAGTTGCTTATGATTTTAATATTTCTGTTCTTTGTAGGCTCGCTTCCGAGGTGCGAGATAACTGAGGAGGAGTGAGATATCATTCGCCAGCTATATCAGACACCTCTGCCGGAGAGGAGCTACAAGGAGCTTATAGATCAGAACTATCACCTTGTTCTACATGGGTTGATGACTAGCCAAGGTAGTTACATAGCTTCGGTTCTTCTTTTACCATTTTTTTTCTTTCTAAAGATAGTGATTCCTTTTTGCAGCTGACTTCGAGAAAAAGAAGCCGTCGAGTCCTGATCTTTCCAAGATCCGCCGGAGCGTAGCGGAGGCCAAACTATTAAAAACTAGCTCGACTGCTTATAAGAAGCAGTCGAAGCATTTGCTTAGCCTCGACAGGGCTGGCCAGTAGCCTA
The DNA here is from genome assembly GCA_903798255.1 of Fraxinus quadrangulata. Classification (NCBI taxonomy): domain Eukaryota; kingdom Viridiplantae; phylum Streptophyta; class Magnoliopsida; order Lamiales; family Oleaceae; genus Fraxinus; species Fraxinus quadrangulata. The sequence continues at coordinate 12,474 of CAIGRB010018967.1, read as the reverse complement.
CTGAGGAGGACGAGGTGGAGGAAACACTCTCCCTCACGAAAAGAAAGAGGGTTGGCCCATCTAGGGCCTCTGCTTCTGTACTAACCACAATAGTTTCTTGTTCCCCTCCAGCCAATGACGGGGTTACCGTGGCGACTCCGTCGATCCGCAGGCCATCGTGCCAATCACTGCATACTTCACCTGAGTATTTTGTATGCTAAAGCAGGTCCACTGGAATGATAACAAACACCTTCATGCACTTCTCTAAGGATATAATTCGCTTCTTCTCCCCCTGTGCATCTGAAGAAGAGAGAGAAGAAGTCGCAGTTATACAGGATATCATCCTGTAGTACGAAGTGAGCAGCTCTAATTTGAAGCCTTTATGTTTTAGTTTTATCCTTCGACAAGGCCTGATCTTTCAAGTACGCTAGGATAGGTAACATCCATGGTGGAGTACTCTCAATCCACATCAGTTCTTCACCTCTCTTGATAGAGGGTTCAGCTAGGTGTTCTATTGACACTATTTTGAGCAGTTCCGAATCTTTGCTACTGGCTAGGTTTGACAGGGCATCTACATGGGAGTTCTCCTGGTGCGGCACCTGAATCGGTTTGAACTTCTCAAAGTTGGGTAAGGAACCCATGACCAGCTTCAGATAGGCTGCCATGTGTTTGTCTCTGGCCACAAAGTTCCCATTGACCTGATACACTACTAACTGTGAATCACTACTAATAATTAACCTTTTCACTTGCAATTCTCTGGCTAACCGAAGTCCAGCTAGGAGAGCCTCATATTCAGCCACATTATTGGAAGATTTAAATCCAAGCCTCATAGTGCAGTTGAGCTTATGCCCCTCTGGACTCTCCAGCACAACACCCGCTCCGGAGCCTATCTCTCATGGGGAGCCATCAACAAAGAGATTCCAGGTGGGAGGCTCCATCGATTCCATGTTCAGCCAGGGCTTGGCCCTTGGTTGCTGTCTGGGATGTGTACGTGATGTCAAATTCACTGAGCTCAATAGCCCATTTCAGTAACCTTCCTGAGGCATCTGGTTTCTGCACGATTTGTCTCAACAGGAAATTCGTTATAACGTGAATGTTGTGGGCCTGGAAATATGACCTCAATTTTCTGGATGTAGTGACCAAAGAAAGAGCTAATTTCTCCATGTTTGGGTAGCGTGCTTTGGTAGGTAGTAAGGCTCTGCTTGTATAGTAGATTGGCAACTGGTGCGTTTCTTCCTCTCGTACAAGTACTAAGCCGACCGAATTTTCTACCACCGCCAAGTACAATAATAAAGGTTCTCCTTCCTTCGGCTTGCCGAGGAGGGGTGTTCATCCCAAGTAGTTTTTCAATTCCTGGAATGCCTCTTCATACTCTGGGGTCCATTGGAACTTCTTGCCCCCTTTGAGGATATTGAAGAAGGGCAAACACTTTTCGGTGGCCCTTGAAATGAAGCAATTAAGTGCGTCTTACCCTATCAATGAGTCGTTACACCTCCTTCAGCTTCTGTGGTGACCTCGTTTCGATTAGAGCCTTGATTTTCTCTGGATTGGCTTCAATTTCCCTCTGATTTACAAAGTAGCCCAAGAATTTGCCCGAATCTACACCAATGCACATTTAAGAGGGTTCAGCCTCATGTGATATCTTAGTAGTGTCCAGAAAGCCTATTGCTGGTGTCTGATGTGCTCCTTTGTCAGGAGGCTTTTTACAAGCATATCATCAACTAAACTTCCATTGTCTTGCCTAGCTGACCAGCAAACATCTTGTTGACTAACCTTTGATAGGTAGCCCCAACATTTTTCAGGCGGAAGGACATCAACTTGTAACAATAAAGCCCCCTATCAGTGATGAAAGAGTGTTGTCTCTGAGATAGTGGGAGTCCTTGGGCAGCTCTGTTTCTGTGGTCAATCATTTCTTCGTTAACAATCTTAACCTTCATCATTTCCACCAATTCATCATATGCTCTTTCAACAGGAGGCTTTTCGCAAGCATATCATCAACATAAACTTCCATTGTCTTGCCTAGCTAATCCGCAAACATCTTGTTGACTAACCTTTGATAGGTAGCCCCAACATTTTTCAGGCGGAAGGACATCAACTTGTAACAATAAAGCCCCCTATCAGTGATGAAAGAGTGTTGTCCTCATCGCCTGAGAACATAGAAATTTGATTGTGGCCTAAATAGGCATCCATAAAGCTCAGCAACTCGTGCCCAACAGTTGAATCTACTAACTTATCGATCCTTGGGAGTGGGAGGCTATCTTTTGGGCAGGCCTGATTAAGGTTGGAAAAGTCAATACAAACCCTCCATTTGCCATTGTGCTTTTGGACAAGTACAGGGTTCGAAATCCACTTTGGATAGTTGCCCTCACGGACAAAATCATTGCTGATCAGCCTCTCCACCTCTTCCTTTAGGGCCTCATATGTTTTGGCATTCAATGTCTCTCTCTTCTGCCTGTCTGGAGTGCAGTTTGGGTCAATTTGTAAGTGTTGGCAACTGACTTTAGGGTCTATTCCAATCATGTCTTCATGCTTCCATGCGAATACATCTTAATTCTTTTAAAGGAAGTCTTTTAGCTCTTCCTTAATCTCTTTTTCCAATCCTTTACCGACCTATAAAACCTTTGATACATCCCGGGGTCCACTGGGAATGCTTTTAGTTATTCCATTGGGACGGTTTGTGATTCCGATTCAATCACCCTGGGGTCCAGCTCCTCCAATGATACTTCAGATCCGGCCTCTGTCATGACAACGTCTCGTGTCGGAGGTCGCCCTTCTTCAGGGGCCTCTGACATTTCAGCATCTAGCACCATGTTAGCTCATGGTTCGACCTTCCTTAGAAAATTAAGATAACACTCCCTGGATCCCATCTGATCACCTCGTACAGTGGTAATCCCTCATTCTGTGGGGAATTTCATGCAGAGGTGATGGATGGAGGTGACTGCCCATAACTCTTTCAGAACGGGTCTCCCCATAACTCCGTGATAAGCAGATCGACGATCAACAACTGAAAACTCCACGAAGTGGTGTGCCACCTGAGGCGAGGCTCCCATTTCAATAGCCAAAGTAATTTTACCTCTGGGAATGATATTGTCCCCGATGAATCTGTAGAGGGACAAGTTCATAGGTGTTAACTCATGATCTACTGCCATTTTGTCAAAAGCCATGTCGAATATGATGTTGACTGAACTGCCAATATCCACTAGCATGTGTTTCAGCTCGTTGCGGGCTACCACGGCTCTGACTACCAGGGCATCGCAATGCGGGAAGTGTACACCTGCCGCATCTTCCTGGGTGAATGTTATAGGCTCCATGGCCCCTCTTGAGAATTGGCTTACTATATAGCTGGCCATTGGTGGACTCCTCGCATCTCTGGTATAATTCATTTGAGTATTTTTTTGATTCATCTCTAACATGGGGTCCCCCGATAATGGTGTCAATCTCACGAATGGGTTGCTGTTCATTCGAGGTGGCTGGGTCCCTCCTGGGGCGTTGTCCGCTCCTGGGCCTTTCCCTGTCATTGTCTCTGTCATTACGAGGTGAATGTCACCTTGTTTTACCTCTTCTCGGGGAGTCCCTTTGTGCTTTATCTTAGTAGCAATTATCCCTTGTGTTGCAAGGGTTACTTGCAAGCCAGTTTGCGCTTTTACATTCGCTTGTGTCGTGGCCATAACAATGATGGAAAGCACAATAAGGCCGTAGTTCCTCCTGGGGCCTATCTCTAGGCCTGCCACCTTGTCCTCTATTTCTAGAGGTCGAGGGTCGTCCGGTGTTTCTGGCGAAGTTGCCAATTTAGGTCTCACATTTTCATAAGCTAAGGTAGAGTCTGCATTCAGTGTGGTAGTGGTTAGTGCCTGTCCCAAAGTGGAAGCCACAGCATGTCCGGCCCGAGTCCATTATTGGCTCACTATTTGAGAGGTGGGTCATCTACCTATCTGTCTCTGAGATAGTGGGAGTCCTTGGGCAGCTCTATTTCTGTGGTCAATCATTTCTTCGTTAACAATCTTAACCTTCATCATTTCCACCAATTCATCATACGTCAAAGGATTCTTACTTCGGACATCTCTTCAGAATAGTGTGTTCATGTTTAGCTCTCCTTTTAGGGCCGAAAGGGTCTCTTTATCTCTGACTTGTTCACAGTAGGTTATCTCGTCAGTAAAATGAGCAAGGTAGTTCTTCAGGGTTTCCCCTGCAGCTTGCCTCATATCTTGCAAGCGTTGAATCGGCGTCTCTCCCTCTTTTCTTGAAAGATATTGGTTTAGGAATGCATTTTTCAGGTCTGGCCAGCTTCTTATGCTAAGTGGTAGCAACCAGTAACATGCTTCAGTAGCTCTGCCGATACTTAGATGGAAGGCCCTGCATTTCAAAGCTGGCGAGGCGCCTCTGAGGCTCATTTGCATTTTATACTTGTTCAGATACTTCTCTGGACGCCATTTTCTTCGTATTTGGGAATCTTAGGAGGGACAAAGTTGTGAGGCATCAGAAAGGTGAGAAGTTCCCTAGAGAAGGGCAAATTGTCATCATCATCATCAAGTTCATACGACCTACAAGTTTCATCAGATTCGTTCCCATCTGTTGTCGGGCGAGGTGGATGCTGAACAGTTTCAGCTCTGTTTCCCAAATCCACCATATTTCGCCTCTCCTGCCTATTTCTAGGCTGAAGGGTCTGAACTTAGCTTTGTGCATGCTCCTGCTGATAGGTTGTTCGGTGCGTAGGATGGTTCCTATTTTTAGGGATCCGTCCGATCCGATAAAAAATGCTAGCAGACCTCTGGGTTTCTCTTTGTATTTCGGAGGGAAGTTGTCCTTTCCTGCCTGGGCATCGTCAGCCGGAGCGACAGTGTAGTTGGAAGTATTCATTCCCACTTCTCTTTCGATAGGAGCTTCGTCCCTAGGACTCAAATGGGTTCTTCTGCTAGATTTTACATTAGCTCGTCTATTGGCTAATTGTTGAGGATTTTGTGGGGGCTTGAGACCGCCTTGGTTCTGCACTTACATGAGGAGTTCTTGTAAGGTAGCATTTTGAGCTGCGATGTTTCTCATGTTCGCAACCATGCTAGCCACTTCGACAGTCAGTTGAGCTATTCTGTTGCCTCCGAGATACCGGTGATGGGGTCACTGATATGTGACATTATGTGAAATCTCTTCTTCAGAGATATCCCTTGTCCTCCTTGGGTTTATCCCTTCGTCGCTGGAACACATGGTTCGATGTGGAAGGCCTTTTCTTAATAGCAGAGTTCGATGTACAGCTGGTCTTTTTCAAGAATCGATCCCTTTTTCAAGGGAGAATATCAACCGGATATTTGTACAAGCTTTTTGGTAGGAAGACTCGTGTTTAAAGTAAGTTTCCCACAGACGACGCCAATCTGTTGACCTCGAAAAATGGCTCCGACACGTGGTCATCAAAATAAGTCTTCACGTCAACTCTTCCCTGCGGAGGTTGGGGATGATCGCGAGCACGCTGTTAGTAACTCATGACCTTCCTCGGAGGGTTGGGGATGACCGCGAGCACTCAAATGGTTAATTCAGTTCAATGTTCAACCAGAAAATGTTCACCGGATGCAGAACACCTACCGGGAAATGGTTGATAAAGTACGCAGTAACAAAGTGCAAATATATTAAGGGAGATGATGATACTCAAGTTTGTAATGTGGTAGGAGAAAAATTGATTCCAATCTTCCTTCTGGTACAAGGAGGAGATATTTATATTAAGGATGGGAAGATGAGGGCCATTTTATGAGGAGACACGTATTACCAGATCCTCATGGCCCATCCCATTTTAGGTGTCAATCTGTCCCTCCTTAGGTTGGCTTGTATTGAATATTTCTGACAAGGGTAGCTGAATTGATTGTTTGGGTCCTACCACACGTCCCATCAGTCGGGGATTCGATTTTGGAAAGATCTTTGTACAAGAGATCTTCGTTGAGGTGAGGCAGGTGTGGAACCGTAGAAACAGAGTACAGGCCTTTGCATCCGCGGTGTATCGCAGATGAGTTCGGTTCCTTCGCTGGCATACGTTCAGTTCGTCCCTCATGTGATCACTTCGGCTTATGCAGCAAGCTGCACGTTCACCTCGGTAGGTGCGTGGCATGGTGTGGGCCACTTCTATTGACATGTGGAGGTTAAGGTGGCGGGTCTGATATAGGCCTATAAGAGTACACAATAGTCGATGAAATAGATTATTACTTGCATACTAATCCTAATGGTTAATTTGTTGTATATTTCTCTTAATCAAGTCCTCGATATATAAATGGAGAATGCTATAACTTCAAATCTGGCAAGAAATTCTAAATAGTGCAAACAAACATGCATCCTAGATTCCTGCACATAGTATTTCTCTGATTCCAAAAGAAAAAAAGAAAACCAGACAAGGAGAAGGTAGCCATTAATTGAAAAATGGTTAAAAAGAGAAGCAATGGAAATTACTGTTCGCAAAAGAACACAATAGATAACATTACAACTTGTCTTCAATCAATTAGTGGGCTATGCTCCAATCTTCCACCTCCCTATTCAATAAGGCAAAAGAGAATTAGCAATCAATCGAAAGTAGGGAAAAAAAACAACACTCCCAATATTAATCAATAAGGTAAACATATAGAAAATTGAAGAAAAAGAAAAAAAGACATAAATGTACCAATGTGTCCCTTTTTGGCAAATTTACAGGCTTGATATTAATGTTGAAATACTTGTAATTACAGAGTATGGGATGAAGTTCATTTGGTTTGAGCCATCTAGTATTGGCTTTCTCCATTATATCGTTGATTTCCAAATCTATCAATATAACAAGGATTAATCAAAACTTCAGAAAATATTAAAGTGAACAAGAAGATGGATACCTTTTATTTTATCATTAAAAAGCATATAGTAACACAAATTAGTACATAATCAAATATGAAACACTTAATTAATAGAGATACTATGCCTTGGTAGCAATCCAGTCATCATGTTTAAAGATATATTATAAAAATTGATTTGAAAACCATTCATTATAATGTCAAAGGCCGTCTATATAGTATATTGCAAATACTTCAATGCAATGTTGACTCTACATTTCATATGACATACATATTAACTCAATACAAATTGACATTGCTTTAACGCAATCCATCATAGTCAATTTAAGTGTCCTCATCTACAAATCGTTTCTAAATTATAGTCGATATGCAATGAAAATAAATTAAGCAANTTTACTAGAAAGTTAAATACATTTTAAGTCACCGAACACTTGCCACCACTCCATGCCACTGCCATTCCTTCAGTTAACCTGTAAATTTTGTAGGGATGAGTATCACAAGTAATACTCAGTAGGAAAATACTTAAGTAAATAGGTAAAAATATATTTTCTAGAATTGCAATCATTGGTTATTTGTGTCACCTTCAATCTCTAGCGAACCGGTGATCAGTCAGCCCGCGTACTCTCGAGTTTTGGTAAGTCGTATCATAATCTCTTCATCTCGGGTGCTAATATCCCATTTCATAATCTCTTTTTCTCTTAATCGAACCACCCAAAGGGTGCTTCCATCATAAATAACACAATAACACGTTAATGCAAATTGAAAACAAATTATTTTATTATGCTTACAAAAGTGCCGTAAAACACCCATACGTCTAACAATTGGAGTTTGAATAACCTTTATGCGACCAATTTATAGTAAAATGCAGCGTACTCTTAGCCTTTGCTTCAGAAAATGTGCAAATTCAAGGTGCCTTAAGTTTATGGGAAATGGGCGAAATAATTTTTTATGTAAGTATTTTAGTTTAGAAAATGAAAATTTTACTTGAAGGCAAGTGTATGCAATTGTAAGAAATGAAGCTCTAGTTTGTTTTAAAAAGCAAACTCTAACATTTATATATAATACATACACGTAACTCCAATGAAATCAAAAAGACTTTTTGGTTAAATCTTTAAATTCAAATATATTATATGCAAATGAGTTATGGGATTATTTGAGAATGTGAAAGGTAAAAAAAA
>CAIGRB010018960.1:8635-23289 GCA_903798255.1 Fraxinus quadrangulata | reverse complement strand
AAATTAAAATCAATTTTTTAGTAAATTTTGATAAAAGTTAAATAATTATGGATTTCATAAAATATGTTATTAAAATTAATTGTTAAATTTAATTTAAATTTAAATTTAAATTTCAATTGATACCAAATATGATTATATATATATATGGGCAAGTGCCTATATATATAAACCAATTTCTCAAAAATTGGGAGGCACTTGCCCCCTGGGTCCGCCAGTGATGTTGATATTGTTCGTTTAGAGTGTTCTAGGCATCATTCTTGGAGGTGGAGCTGGACTCGGCTTTATCCCCCACCAAGAAAAGAACAAAACCAGCTGTCTCTTTGGGTGCAAATTATAGGTTGATTGACATTCTTGTTAGCAATTGCTTGAATAGCAACAATTCAAAGATCTATGTCCTCACTCAGTTTAATTCTGCATATCTGAATCGTCACCTATCACGGGCAAGTAACATGGGTGGGTATAAGAATGGAGGGTTTGTCGAGGTTCTAGCTACCCAGCAAAGCCCAGAAAATCGTAACTGGTTCTAGGTAATTGGATGAGCATTTCCAGGTTATAGTGTCAAGGTGTTCATGATAGACCCATTTTTTTCTGGATTGTCAAAGATTATAGTGAAATTTTAGTTGTGTTGTTCTTCAGTGAAATTCATGTAGCTGTGAGTTTTTATATCAATTGTTTGTGGAGCGTGTTGGCATATAAATCTAGAACATTTTCACTTTTGAAACATGAGCTTCCAAGATGTAAAAATTCATCTACTTGGTTCTTTTACTCTTGGGACATACTAGGGCACGGCTGATGCTGTAAGATAGTATCTATGGCTTTTTGAAGAACATGATGTTTTTGAATATCTCATTCTTGCTGGGGATCATTTGTACCGCATGGATTATAAGATATTCATCCAAGCTCACAGAGAAACCAATGATGATATAACAATTGCTACACTACCAATGGATGAGAAACGTGCCACCGCATTTGGTCTAATGAAGATTGATGAAGAAGGAATGATTATAGAATTAGATGAGAAGCCAAAAGGAGAACAATTGAAGGCAATGAAGGTAAAACTGCAAACACGAGATATTTCAGTGCTTTATTTGCTTTTGTATTAGGGTTGATTGATTGAAGATAGCGGTCTTTGAATTCACAGACTATGCAATCACTTGTTGGGATCAAGTGGTGACAACGAAGAGGAGAAATACGGAACCACTAATCAATATATGGGAGGACTTGAAGCTATCATGTGGAAGAGGTTTTTACCTAATCACTAGTACAGAGAGATTCATCAAAAACTACAAAGCCTCTACTAAGGATCGAAAAGTATGGAGGACTATCACAAGGAGATGAAGTTGTTGATGATTAGGGCGATGTGGAGGAGGATCGGGAGGCCACCATGACCAGGTTTTTGAACGGGTTGAATTTGGACATAGCTAATGTAGTGGAGCTACAACACTGTGTGGATTTAGAAGACATACTACACATGGCTATGAAGGTGGAGAGGCAATTGAAGAGGAAGGGGACAACAAGGTACTTATCGGGTGCTTCGAGTTCTAACTCATCCTTGAAATCGAAGTGAGACAACAACAAAGGAGATGTGACTATTTCTAGGGGTAAAACTGAATTATCGAAGGAAATGGAAGAAAATACTAGCAAGAAAATGGAATCTCAACCATCAAGGAGTCGAGACATCAAATGTTTTAAGTGTTTAGGGTCGGGACACATTGCTTCTCAATGCCCAAACAAAAGAGCGATGATCTTACAGGATAATCAAGAGGTGCTGAGTGAAAATGAGAGTGATTATGAAGGCATATCGAAATTGGAGGAGACTAGTGATGAAGGCAGAGTAGAATATGTTGTTGGCAAGCTATGGTCATAAGGCGAGCTCTTAACACTCAAATCGAGGCGGATGACTTGTAGCAGTAAAGAGAAAATAGTTTCTATACACGGTGCCACATCAATAATAAGGTATGTAGCATGATTATTGACGATGAGAATTGTACAAATGTAGCTAGCACTAATCTGGTGGAAAAATTGGGATTAACTATGCTTAAACACCCTAAGCTCTATAGGTTACAGTAGTTGAATGAATGTGGGAAAGTTAAGGTGAATAGAAGGGTGTTNATTGTACAAATGTAGCTAGCACTAATCTGGTGGAAAAATTGGGATTAACTATGCTTAAACACCCTAAGCTCTATAGGTTACAGTAGTTGAATGAATGTGGGAAAGTTAAGGTGAATAGAAGGGTGTTAATAAATTTTTCAATTAGTAGTTATCATGACGAAGTATTGTGTGACATGGTACCTATGCATGTGGGTCATATTTTGTTGGGAAGATCATGACAATACGACAGGAAGGTGATACATAATGGGTATAAAAATAGGTACAGCTTTGTCAAGGGTGGAAAGTCTATTACACTTACACCATTAACATCGATACAAGTGTATGAAGACCAAATCAAATTAAAAAATGAGGAAGAAAAAAGAGACGGAAAGAGTTAGATGAAAAGAGAGAAAAACAGTAAGCAAGAAAGTAAGAGAGAAAATAGTGAGGTGGCTAAAAGAGAGAAAAAGAGATAATAGCCACATGAGAGAAAATAAAAGGAGTCTTCCGAGAGGAGAGAAAAGTTGAAAGCAATTTTTTTGCAAAAGGAAGTGAGTTGAAAAGAATAACAGTGTAGAGACAACAAGTAATTTTGTTGGTGTACAAGGAGTCACAACTCAATTTTGAGGAATCTAACCCACTCCTCCCTAGTTTGGCTATTTCTTTATTGTAGGAATTTGGAGATGTATTCCCCAACGACGTGCCAGTGGGTTGCCACCCATTCGAGGCATTGAACACCAAATTAACTTCGTACTCGGTACAGTCATTCTAAACCGACCAGCTTACGGAAGTAATCCCGATGAGACAAAGGAACTTCAAAGGCAAGTGGAGGAGTTGATGAGCAAGGGATATGTGAGGGAGAGTATGAGTCCATATTCCGTGCGAGTCCTACTTATTCCAAAGAATAATGGAACTTGGATAATGTGCGTGGATTGCAGGGCCATTAATAACATAACGGTAAAGTATCGTCATCATATTCCTAGGTTAGATGATATGTTGGACGAATTATTTGATGCATGCATATTTAGTAAAATTGATCTTAAGAGTGGTTATCATCAAATTCGAATGAGGGAAGGTGATGAATGGAAAACTGCATTTAAAACTAAATATGGTTTGTATGAATGGTTGGTCATGCCGTTTGGACTCACTAATGCACCGAACACTTTTATACGTTTAATGAACCATGTTTTGTGTACATTTATAGGTAAGTTTGTTGTGGTTTATTTTGATAACATTTTAATCTACAATAAGGACCTCAATGAACATATTGAATATTTGCGAAGTGTGTTAATAGTTTTAAGAAAAAAAAATTTTGCTAACATTAAAAAGAGTACATTTTTCATGGAAAATTTTGTGTTTTTTGGATATTTTGTTAATGCTAAGGAAATTAAAGTAGATGAAAAGAAAATAAAAGCTATTAAATAATGACCAACACCTAAAAGTATAATCGAGGTAAGAAGTTTTCACGGTTTGACTAGTTTTTATATGCCATTTGTAAGGAATTTTAGCACACTTGTCACACTACTCACTGACGTTGTTAAAAAGAGTGTAGGTTTTAAATTGGGTGATGAACAAAAACATGCATTCAACACTATTAAGGATAGGTTGTGTGAAACACCGATTTTAGCACTACCTAATTTTGACAAAACTTTCGAGATAGAGTGTGATGCATCAGGAATAGGCATTGAAGCAGTTTTGATGCAAGATAGGAGGCCGATAGGTTATTTTAGTGAAAAGCTAAGTGGAGCAGTGCTCAACTATGACAAAGAGCTTTATTCACTTGTTCGAACTTTGGAGACATGGCAGCATTACCTATAATCGAAGGGGTTCATGATTTACACTGATCATGAGTCATTGAAACATTTGCGGGGTCGAGGTAAGCTGAATAAAAGGCATGTTAGATGGATGGAATTTGTTGAGATATTTTGCTATGTCATTTGATACAAATAAGGTAAGGAAAATGTGGTGGCGGATACGTTATCTCGAAGGTATGTGTTTGTTACTTTTTTAAGTGTGAAGTTGCTTGGTTTTGAGTATATTAAGGACATGTATGTGAATGACTTAGATTTTTCCAGTATATGTGATTCATGTAATAAGGGTGCAATAGACAAATTCTTTAAGCATGAATGTTATTTGTTTCGGGAAAATAAACTATGTGTTTCTAATTGTTTCGTGCATGAATTGTTGGTTAGAGAAGTACACAATGGGGGGACTAATAGGTCACCTTAGGATTGCAAAGACTTTATAGATATTAAGGAAACATTTTCATTGATCTAAAATAAGGATTCATGTAGAATGAATTTGTGATCGATGGATAACTTGTAAACAGGCTAAGTTTAAGGTTCTACCCCCACAGATTGTATACTCCGTTACTCGTTCCTAGTGAACCTTGAGTTGATATCTCCATGAATTTTGTTTTAGGTTTACTTAGGACTAAAAGGGGTCAGAATTCAATTGTTGTAGTGGTCGATAGGTTTTCTAAGATGACGCACTTCATTCAATGTCATAAAACCGACGATGCCACTAACATAGTTGATTTGTTCTTTAAGGAAAATAGTGCGTTTACATGGGGTTCCTAAGAGTATAGTGTCGGATAGAGATGTTAAATTTCTTAGTCACTTTTGACGGGTTTTGTTGGCAAGTTACACACAAAATTGTTGTTTTCTACTACGTGTCACTGACAAATCGTTGGGCAAACCGAAGTAGTCAATAAGACTATGATTCAATTATTGCACATTATGGTTAATAAGAATTTGAAAAGTTGGGACGAATGCTTATCCTTCGTTGAGTTTGCATACAATAGGGCTATACATTCTACTACTTCATGTTCATCGCTTGAAATTGTTTATGGTTTTAATCCACTAACACCATTGGATTTGATTATTTTACCTGNCATTGGCTAATTAAAAATTTTAAAGTTGGAAAGAATGCTTACCTTTCGTTGAGTTTGCATACAATATTACTATACATTCTACTACTTCATGTTCATCGCTTGAAATTGTTTATGGTTTTAATCCACTAACACCATTGGATTTGATTATTTTACCTGTGAATAAACGTGGAAGTTTAGATGGGAAAAAGAAGGTCGAGATGGTGAAGTTATTCCATGAAAAGGTGAGATTGCAAATTGAAAACAAAAACAAGTATTATGCGTCACGAGCTAATAAGGGCCGGAAGAGGGTTTCATTTGAACCCGGTGATGGGGTTTGAGTACATTTGAGAAAGAAACGCTTTCCAACTCAAAAAAAAAATCACAGTTGCAACCATGGGGAGATGAACCCTTTTAAGTTCTCGAGAAAGTCAATGACAATGCAACAAGTTGGATCTGCTGGGTGAGTATAATGTTTCGACTACTTTTAATGTATCTGACCTCTCTCTTTTTAATGCAGGTACAAATTCGATGATGAATACTTTTAAAGAGGAAGGGGATGATATGAGCACAAAGTCGAGCGCATCAAAGTCGAGCTCTGGAACCGATCCATTGATTATCGAAGGAGGTCTGATGTCATGTTCGAGGGCAAAACGGGTAAAAAAGAGGGTGGGATTGCTCATTCAAATTTCCTACTATGCTACCACATAGTAGAAAACACCATGCGGCCACATGGAATCATGCAGGGAATTTCAGTTCGCATTTCAAATGAACCATCCAACTCTACTATGCGGTCGCACTGACAAAAAACGAGGCGATATTTTTTCTTTTTTCGCGAATTTTCTCATTGCAATAGAATTATATTCTTACCATAATTTTGTAATATTTGGAATATTATGCACGGTTTCAACTTGATTTTAGGGCTAGTATAAATATGATTTTTCATTTTTCATTGTTTACACAACACATTATCGAGAATTATTTTGCGAGGCAAATTTGCTTTCAATCCATTATTCTTCGTAGGACAATTTGTGAACTTATCAAGAATTGTTCTTATGACGTTCAAATCAATCGGATGAGATTCTCAAATATTCAATCAAAAGGGTCGACATATCATTTGGGTATTTGTTGGTTATTTTGATTCGTTATTTGCGAATCAAATCCAAAATTTTGATTACTTAGTTTTCTTGAGTTCGATTTCAATCTATTTGTGAGTTACGTAGTTCTTCGCTACGTGGGTTCACATCAATACTTTGTTCCATAACAGAAGTTGTTTGCGAAAGAAAAACCTTATTTTCAACTTTTGCGAGTGATGTTCCAAGAACCTTCTACTAAATTTATTGCCAATCACTTTCCTAGAGAACTTACTTAAGAATCCGTAATAAAAGGATAGAAGGTCCTTATTGTTTTAGGGTAGATTTTGGCTTTCAATCTGGTCAAACTGCTTACCTCTAAAATAGCCTCCAATGTTGTACAATTAGCTTTATAAGGAGGACTTTTTAAAAGACTCTAACTTGTCTAGGTGATTCTGTTTTGTTAGTTGACACTATAATAATATAGCATTATGATTGAACTTTTGGCTCCCTCTGAATTTCTCCTGTGCTAGAAATTTTTATTCTAGAATTTATTGCAATGGATATATAATAATCTGTTACGAGAAATAGGTCTTGAGTGGGATTCACTTTGAGTTTACACATACAAGTTAACTAGTTTTTGACAATATAACTCTTAAACAGGTAATTTACGCTCTATAAAACACTAAAATTTTTTATAATGAATTCGTATGTAGATGTCTTCATCCTTGAGCTCCAACATATTATGTCCTAATAATGGGGACGTGATATGGACTTCAGTTAACCTACAGAATGGAGAAGAGTCGAGATATCAGACAAACTTTACTGAGCTTCGTCCTATAGGTAATAATTTACATTTTGCTTTTTTTGTGCAACAGTCTCTTTTTCTTCAGTCTTGGATTTCTTCTGTGATTCTTAAGTATACTTTTTGCAGGGTTCGATGACGTTGTTGTTGTGGCAAAATGCGAAAATAAGTTGGACAAAAAGTTTACGTAGTAAAAAAAATATCTTTGAAGGCTGCCAATATATCTTTTCAAAAAATCTTGAGGTACAATAGACAATTTTCAATTACATTTTTTTTTACTTGATATGTAATCGCATATATAAACTATTATATATTAGTTAAGAGAGAGCATTGTCATACTGGAATTATGATACAAATGCTAGAGTAAATTTGTGTACAATTGCATGCTTAGTGAACTCAATAGAAAAATACTGGCTAGTAATTCAATAACTTATGACTGAAAAGTTCATTAACAAATAAAATTAGCATCTTGTTATAAATAAGCATAACTTTTTTTGAATTAGATTAAATAAGCATAACCTTTGTAAAAGAATGTTGAATTCCTTGAACTTCAAAAACTTTAGTAAAACGTGATACTTTGTTCCATGCTACCAAATAGAGTGCAAGTTTTGCCAAAATGGCAGGGCGCACACACTTGAAATAATTGAGAAAGACACTACTCCAATATCACTTTAAATTGATTTGTATCATGAACGGCCTCACAAACAGTTTCTAGATCAAATTCAGTCTTTTTCTTTCCTACCATTTTTTGTTTTCTTAGAATTTAGAACAAAGGTTCAACACCTTATGTAGCTAAAAAACTTTAGTGAACTGAGTGCAATCAAGGAGCATGAGTTCTTGTTGTTAATAGCTATTGATCCTTTTTCATCTAATAGCATATAGACAGAAAAATAGCGTGCAATCAACAAGGAAAAGCAAAGTTTAATCGTTGTTTACTGTTTACTTGGAATAAAATATCCACTTGATAGATGAATATTTGGATTCTATGTTAACTGAACCAAGAAGTTTACGTTTTGGAACAAAATGTATTGCTCTAATTTGTGAGAGTCTTGCACAAACTATAGGACCTAACTGTAGACCCTTGCCACCTTTTCGTCCTATTCTAATAAATGCATTGAGCACTATCACCATGCCAATTAATACAGGGAATGGGAGTTCAATGTATTTGTATCAGATGGAAGTTCAATAATTTGTATAGGAATGACCTTCATATTGGACACCATTTTCGTGTATAGTAGCCAAACTAATGAAACCTAAGGAATCAATATATTGGAGACCGCCATCCACCATCCACGACAATAACCAAGTCGCTTGACCATCATGCACGCATTGGATGTTAGTTACTTGATGAATCTGATTGTCACTTCATTTGAGATCTTATTTAATTTACTTGAGGGTTTTATTTTTAACCTTGCCCCGGGATCATTCTTAGTTAAGGCTAATTTAGTTATTGGTTGCGTAATCAAACACTAACTTTTTGATATTTTATCAAAAGAGTGAGCAAGGAGTTGCCATATCAGTGACGCTAGTAATTGAAGAATGAATTCAAATCAAAGTAATATTTTATGATTCTCAACATATTATAACCAACGGCCATGAATTAATAGCCGAGATGACAATTGAATGAAGTAGACTATGATACACGTAAAATATCTATAGTTCTAAACAAAATAACTCAACTAAACATCTAACGCAATAAACAGTAAAACACACAGAAATCCATCGCTCTCAACCACTTATAAAAAGTAGGTAATTAATTCAAGCGAATGAAAGATATCATTAATATACACCTGACTTCCATGCATTTAGAGAAAAGGAGGAAATTAAAGGAGAGCTTGATTTGAAATTGGGGATTTTAGAAATAAAAGATGGTTTGAATTTATAGTGTGAATAGGAAACGATGGATTTCAATCATGAAAGGAGTAGTAGAGGGAGATGACAGGTTTTGCTGGATAAGGAGTTTGATGGGGGAGGGTCTTAAAGAAATTGGAATGTTCTTATAACAAATTTGGGACATCCACACAGAACCATAGTAAAGAATACGACATACATGACGAAAATAAAACACCATGACAAATTACCTTTATGATTTTTTCGTGGTAAAAAAACTATGGTAATGGAGTTATTTCACATAGTTGCTAATATTATGTTTATACTATCTACTTGGATCTCAAACTTTTTTTAACAATTCTAGTCTTTTTATGGCCATTCGTCAGAGAGGTGAAAGCAATTTCATCAATAAGTCATCCGAACATTGTGCGTTATTATCAAGTTTGTGCTTAAATGCATATATAATATGTCAATGTTGCAACTTGAAAAATATTTTATGTATTTTAATTTCTAGTAGTTTTCATTCTTTTTAGTCTAGGATCGAGCCCATTATATATGGATGCACTAACGACTTGTGGGTGTTAGACGAGATAGAATCACCTTGATTTAAAATTCTTTGCTTATGATGTGTCTGTCAACTTTGACTTTTATGACAATAATAGTAATCAATTAATAATTTAAAGTTATGTTTTTTATGCAGGTGTTTGAGCTCGTTTCTAGATGATTTCAATAACCACTACAGCAGGGAGTAGGCATTGATGATTTGCCGACAAATTGTGCAAGCATTGGTCCACATTCATGAAAAGAACATTATTTTTCGAGATTTATTTCGATCAAATATATTTTTGGATAAAGATGAGAATGTGAAAGTAGAAGATTTTGGATTAGATAAATTGAAGCTTAAGTGAGTTTTATGCGGTGTAATAGTTCAATTTAATTTTTAGTTTATTAGAGATTATATTTTACTATTTTGGTGCAGCAAAAGAGTTAGATGACGATGGTCATACTTTGGTATCAACTAGTGATGGAGTTTCGGAGTATGCTTACGGAAAGGTTGATGCTAAGGCAGATATTTAAATCCTTGGCCTGATACTTGCAGAGTTATTATACCAATTTCAAACAGGATTCGAAAGGACTAAAGTTTTGGGGGACTTGAAAACCGGAGTGTTTCCAGATGGTTGGGATAACGAGCATGTAGCAGTTATTGGCAGGTTGAGCTCAGAGAGCTCTTTGGCTCGGCCCACTGCTGCTAAAATATTGGAAGAAGAAGATTCTGTTAGCTGAAGATTTTCCATAAAGAACTCTCCCGTTGGATCAAAAGCATAGATGAATATGATTCTTGTCTAATGACATCAATGCAAAAAGCATAGATGAATATACTTCTTGCCTAATGACGGTAATGCAAACAGAAACTAATGCAAGTAGTAGTAAAATGCTCACTAGATGAATTTTTTCACACTTTACATGCTCCCATTTTTAGCACTGTTTGTGTGTTTGTCAGTGTTCTTTTATCATTGCAGTGAGATTTAAAAAAAAACAAAAATCTATCCCACTGCATTCGAAATATTTCGGACTCCGAAATTTAACGTGTATTTGTGTTGCAATTATGGTTAATTGAGCTCTTGAGTTCTTGCCTGAAAGGTGGAACATACCACCTTACTTTGAGATTCTTTAAAATCTCGTGTTTAAGTTGACAATAAAAACAGCCTGACTTTCACTTACAGAAACGGAGAATGCGAGTTCTAGGTGATAGTCGAGCACCTCTTTTCTAGAGTCGTTCTTTTATATATTTTTTGAAACATGCTGCATGTACAGATACAAACAACCTACAGATACCCACAAGGGGGGTAGGTGGGTTTTTTTTTTTTTTTATTGTGTGGGATCCACCCTCATGTGAGAGAGTTTAAAACTTCTGTAAAGTAAATAGTTATGTACAAATGGATTAACCCATATTTTTTTGTCTCCTAAGATATGTATACATGTTTTCTTTTGACTTTTGATGACTAAAGGATTATGAAATGGTAACGAAGGAAATTTGGAACAAAACTTTTTGATGGGCACTATAATTTGAAACGGTAGATTGCAAAGGTAGGTGCGGGCAAAAATGGTTGAAGAGTTTGTCATTCTGGAACTCGCTTCCAATTTCTAAATGCACTAGAAAGGTCAAATTATTGCATTTACTCCCTAGAGATTGTAACTCGAGGTTTATTAAACGAGGAATAATTTAACTAGTCGTAGATCCCTGTAAAATGCAACTAGAAATTCTTCAACAACAGATTGGCAAGAAAGGAAACTTTAATAATTTACATCTCTCTAATTATATTTCAATTTTGATGAAGATATTTAAATAAAAACATAAATAATTGGAATGTAAAGAAACACTTGGGGTGTTTTTGATTGACCTTATTTTTCATAAAAAATGTCATTTTTTTACCCAAATTCTCATTTTCGAAAATCTGATTGACATTTTTTTTTCATAAAAAATATTTTTCAAAAGTTGGTCCATATTTTCCTCAAATAAGGAAATTTTTTTCTTTAGCCTAACTTAGCTTAACACTAGGTAACGACCATAAGCACAACCCATGAATCCAATGACTCCCTTTACTTTAGACCATACGAAGCCTAAATCTCAGTTATTGACGAATAGTTTCGGGAAAGTAGTTCAAAAATGTAAGAACTCCAGAGATGTTTAGCCCTGAGACAGAGGGTTCTATCGCAAATGTTTACGTCCTCATTGACTATAAGCACTCGCAACAATCTATTCACAATACATGTTTACTATACAGATTTCACAAATCTGGTCAAATATATCAGAAAAGGAAATGATCTCCTACAAATAGTGCACAAGAATTATAATGTCCACCGTTAATGTGACAACGGTCCAAACTTCCTTTTTACCCTTTTTTGTTTAACAAGTTAAAAATAAACGTTTAATTGCTGATGTGGCATTGACACATCAGTGGTGGGCATTTGATCCGATCAATTCTGATATGAGAAAATGTCTCTCTCAAAGATGGCCAAAATTGTTAGAGCTCAACATTTCTTTCTATATATATTTCTTTTTTGGAAATTAAAAGAACAATAATTAAACTTAAATGTTAGTTTATGAAAATGAGGTTCCAATGGTGTAGTGGTAAAATATTCATATGTGGCCTGTGTACTCGGTTTTCTAAAATATTCATTTTGATTTTTTTTTTTCTTTTTCAAAATCAGTCTTTTAACTTTAGAGCCTCCAGCAAAATTCTTCTTTCTTTCCAACCTTCAGTTCCATTACTCCATATACATATTTTGCCATTTTAATATGATTTTGTGGATGTTAATTTCCTCACGTGAGATACACAAGTTTCAAAGGGTGGCAAAACACTTTGCTTAACACTAACACAGCCTATAAAAAAACCTAAGGGCCATTTGGTTGATGTTTTAAGTTTTCAATTTTGAGTTGTGAATTCATTTTTTGTTTTCTGTTTTGACGATCTATTTTAAAATTGCTATATACGCGTTTATTTTGTTATTTTGAAAAATTATTTCTCGAAACAGAAAATTAGACTGCTTAATCTTGCTCCAAAAAACCACTCTTCTTCCGTTGAATTGAAACATTAAATGAACACTTATTTCCTCTCCCACTTACTGTCTGCATCATATTCATATCAATCCCACGTCTAGCCAGATTAAATTTAGTATGGATAGCATTATGAAATCGCCAGATAAATATTATCCATCCTAGGATTTTGGGCCATTGCTTTGTCTTAACTAAAAAAACAATTAGGTCCAAACCCAAAACCTGAGATCATCTTCGGCTTCGCCTCTTAAGCTTCTGGTTTCCATTCTGCAATTGCCTTGGGTGGCGTCCGACGGTCTGAAGGCTCCGGCGGATCCAGCACGGGCGGCCGCGGGGGCTCGCCAGGTGCTGGGTCCGCCCCTGACCGCCATCCACCATCCACAACAATAACCAAATTGCTTGACCATCATGCACGCATTGGATGTTAGTTACTTGATGAATCTGATTGTCACTTCATTTGAGATCTTATTTAATTTACTTGAGGGTTTTATTTTTAACCTTGCCCTGGGGTCATTCTTAGTTAAGGCTACTTTAGTTATTGGTTGCGTAATCAAAAGAGTGCGCAAGAATGAATTCAAATCAAAGTAATTTTCAATTCAAAGAACTATTTTTGAGTAATCTCATACTAGAAAAAGAGGAAAATATGAATGCGAATCACTTAAGATGCGATTCATAAAATAGTGGTGCACTGCTCCAATGTTTTATTATAACCAACGGCCATGAATTAATAGCCGAGATGACAATTGAATGAAGTAGACTATGATACACATAAAATATCTATAGTTCTAAACAAAATAACTCAACTAAACATCTAACGCAATAAACAATAAAACACACAGAAATGCATTGCTCTCAACCACTTATAAAAAGTAGGTAATTAATTCAAGTGAATAAAAGATATCATTAATATACACCTGACTTCCATGCATTTAGAGAAAAGGAGGAAATTAAAGGAGAGCTTGATTTGAAATTGGGGATTTTAGAAATAAAACACCATGACAAATTACCTTTATGATTTTTTTGTGGTAAAAAACTATGGTAATGGAGTTATTTCACGTAGTTGCTAATATTTTGTTTATACTGTCTACTTGGATCTCAAACTTTTTTAACAATTCTAGTCTTTTTATGGCCATTAATCAGAGAGGTGAAAGCAATTTCATCAATAAGTCATCTGAACATTGTGCGTTATTACCAGATTTGTACTTGAATACATATATAATATGTCAATATTGCAATTTGAAAAATATTTTATGCATTTTAATTTCTAGTTTTCATTCTTTTTAGTCTTGGATCGAGCCCATTATATCTGGATGCACTAACTACTTGTGGGAGTTAGATGAGATAGAATCACCTTGATTTAAATTTTTTTGCTTATAATGTATTTGTCAACTTTGACTTTTATGACAATAATAGTAATCAATTAACAATTTAAAATTATGTATTTTATGCAGGTGTTTGAGCTCGTTTCTAGATGATTTCAGTAACCACTACAGCTGGGAGTAGGCATTGATGATTTTCCGACAAATTGTGCAAGCATTGGCCCACATTCATGAAAATAACATTATTTATTGAGATTTATTTCGATTAAATATACTTTTGGATAAAGATGACAATGTGAAAGTAAGGAAATTTTGGATTAGGTAAATTGAAGCTTAAGTGAGTTTTATGTGGTGTAATATTTCAATTTAATTTTTAGTTTATTGGAAATTATATTTTATTAATTTGGTGCAGCAAAAGAGTTGGATGACGATGGTCATGCTTTGGTGTCAACTAGTGATGAAATAGATAGAGTTTAGGAGTATGCTTACGGGAAGGTTGATGCTAAGGCAGATATTTACATCCTTGGCGTGATACTTGCGGAGTTATTATACCCATTTCAAACAGGATTCGAAAGGACTAAAGTTTTGGGGGACTTGAAAACCGGAGTGTTTCCAGATAGTTGGGATGATGAGCATGTAGCAGTTATTGACAGGTTGAGCTCAGAGAGTTCTTTGGCTCGGCCCACTACTGCTAAAATATTGGAAGATGAAGATTCTGTTAGCTGAAGATTTTCCATAAAGAACTCTCCCGTTGGATCAGAAGCATGGATGAATATGATTCTTGTCTAATGACATTAATGCAAAAAGCATAGATGAATATACTTCTTGTCTAATGACGGTAATGCAAACAGAAACTAATGCAAGTAGTAGTAAAATGCTCACTAGATGAATTTTTTCACACTTTACATGCTCCCATTTTTAGCACTGTTTTTGTGTTTGTCAGTGTTCTTTTATCATTGCAGTAAGATTTAAAAAAAAACAAAAATCTATCCCACTGCATTCGAAATATTTCGGACTCCGAAATTTAACGTGTATTTGTGTTGCAATTATGGTTAATTGAGCTCTTGAGTTCTTGCCTGAAAGGTGGAACATACCACCTTACTTTGAG
>CAIGRB010018952.1:0-15235 GCA_903798255.1 Fraxinus quadrangulata | reverse complement strand
AGAGTTCATTTTATGCGATAACTTTAGTCAATAACCGTCTACGCAATCGATTTGGAGATCAATGGTTGAATGATAGTTTGATTGCATTTATTGAAAAAGTTGTATTTGACAAGATTGAAAATGATGTAATTATAGAACGTTATCAAAATATGAGAATACGTAGAGAACAATTGTAATAAAATATCTCTTAATTTAATTTTTTCATTACTTTTTAAAAGTTTGATTGTGACTCCCCAACATAAAAGGTCTGCATCCGCCCGTCTCTGGCTAAGGCCTGATGGCAGGACTCAAGTCACTGTTGAATACCATAGAGAAGGTGGAGCAGTGGTGCCTATTAGGGTCCATACTATTCTCATCTCGACTCAACATGACGAGACTGTTACAAATGAGCAGATAACGAAAGACTTAAAAGAGCGCGTAATCAAGCCTGTCATTCCGTCAAAATATCTCGATGAGTCAATTTGTACTTGGAGGCCCTCATGAGGATGCAGGATTGACTGGCAAGAAAATTATTGTTGACACTTATGGTGGCTGGGGCGCGCATGGAGATGGTGCATTTTCTGTAAAGGATCCAACCAAGGCTCATCGAAGTGGTGCCTATATTGCCAGGCAAGCAGCAAAGAGCGTGTTGGCCTCTGGGCTTGCATGACGTTGTACTGTGCAATTGTCATATGCAATCGGGATGCCAGAACCGTTGTCTGTATTTGTGGACACGTATGGAACAGGGAAATTGCCAGATAAGAATATACAGGAGCTTATCGAGGAGAAGTTCGACTTTAGGCCGGGAATGATTGCTATCAATCTGGACTGGAAGAGGGGCGGCAACTTCAGGTATCAGAAGACTGCTGCCTACGGTCATTTTGGACGAGATGATCCAGATTTCACTTGGGAAAATGTTAATGTGCTCAAGCCTAAGTGAACTTTTAGTCTACTTTACTTTATGTAGTATGCTTCTGTTGTTTCTCTTGGATTTTGTACGTTTCATATCGAAATACTAGAGATTAAGTGTATTATAAGCTTTAAGGTTAAGATTAAATAATAGAATAGTTCATCGCGTGATTAATCAAAACTTTTTCAATGATATGCGGCTTAGATAAGAGATCTTTGTTATTGTCATGAATTCCGGTTATACAGAAGATTAACCAATTAGTGATCACTGTCACGATTCTATAATTAGAACATGCGATCTTTCTAGACCAATCCCTTTGCCTAAACATGAATAGATGATACAAAATATTTAGACTATCCAAATTAAAAAATCAATACATGTAAATCAGAAGAGTGTTAATCATTACAAATCTGGGGGTTGTGCTGCTGTTCTTCACAGAGATATACCTTGCATCCACCTCTTTAGCATTTCTAGTGATGCTTTAGGTTGATCCATAGGAACCATGTGACCGGCATTATGGACCTTAAGGAAAGTGAGTTGTCCGTGGCTTTTCTGTAATCCTGCCTCCACTCCATCTACGCTAAATGGAAAGGAAGGAGTCGATACAAAGTCTTTCTGTCCAGACCATACCATGGCATCGACCCATCTTGAGTTTCCTGATAATATTAAAACTCAGTTATAGCAGTTACATTACAAACCCTGCCTACGTTTTTTTCACAGTCTATCTCAAGAAATTCTTACCGAGCCAGTTGCAAATAAGATCATACTCCCCAGCATATATTAGTAACTTGATTCCACTCTCTAGTAGAGCAGGAACACCGACTTCGAAATTCTTCATCCAGTCCATTGTCATTGCATCATACACAACAGTACTACATGAAACAAATTCTATATTTCCAACGCCAAGTGCTTGTCTGACTGACTTCTGGTTCAAAAAATTTTCCACGTTCGAGAAGTCGTAGCACAGAGAACCCACACAAGTTTTTCGAATATCATAGTACTACAGATAAAAATATAAGGTCAAAAACTTTTTATTTTCAGTCAAACTAGATGATTGAATAACGTGCTATCTTACATTTATATCACCAGCTATGTTAAGTATATTATTGAAAATGTCGTTGCACTCAACATAAGCCTGGGAACACGCTGATGATGAACCATTACTCCTGCCTGCCAATAAACTTTTTATCAGAATCCATGTGAGAATGAGAGTTGGGGGTAGAAGGTAAGACTTGTGGGTTTCTAAGCACATTATAAGTTGCCTTCCCGAGGTTGTCTTGTCAATAACGTGGGTCCCACTCCCACAAGAAGGGGTGCAACCGGAAGGGTGTCCAATGTGCTTCTAAGTTAGGTAGACCTTTCAAGAGGGACTTAGATTCAGAAGTAAATCTTAGAAGATAAGAGTTTGGGGTTAAGAATTACCACAGATTTTTATTGCCTCTACACATTCAGAAACTGACTCATTCATGCTGTCATAATCAGATTGGGTGATCAATTTCATGTTTAAAGCATAATCAGTATATGCTTTGTACTGGATCTGTGGATCTGTCATTCCATTACCAATAGCTAATCCCTGTTTAAGCATTGGTAAGGTGATTAATCAAACAGAGAAACTATGAGATTAATTAACAATGGAGATAAAATTCAAGGCTTTCTATGAGATTAATTAACAATGGAGAGAAAATTCAAGGCTTACTTTCATGTTAATATGAATCCCTTCTTTATTATTGTTTCCCTGTTGTATCCGAGCAGCAAAAGCAGGAATGTAGTGCCCGGCGTATGATTCTCCAGTGATGTAAAGGTCATTCTTTGCATACTGAGGGTGCGCTTGGAAAAATGCCTGACGTTTTATGAACATTTTAGTTCAGTCTAATCTAGTTTCTGATCGTGGTGGATTGTACAGTATCGTATAAGATAAAAAATAAACTAATATCTTGTCTAATGTATTGTCTAGTTGTGTCCTGGAGCTGACAGGACTAGCGAACGTACCTGCAGGAAGTCATAGAAATCCCCAGCAGCTCCCTCAGAAGTCGCTCGTATGTCATTATCGTCTGAAGTATAACTGAAACCTGTTCCAGTTGGTTGGTCGACATATATAATGTTTGAGACCTGTCATATCACGTCATTCATGAAAAGAGCTTTATTTCTCCTTATCGGTTATGGGTAACACGAGAAATTTTTGTCCAATAAAACCCTTTCCCATTGAGTCGAGTCAAGACATTGACTCATCTTCAGGAATTATCTGTTGGGAGTGTGAGAGGAAAATCTATTAATGAGAATTGATGAAAATGAGATTACCTTATCCCAACCAAAATCATTCCATACAAGAGATAAGTTGTCTGTTATGTGGAAAGGGCCGTTTTCATAAAACAGGGCCAACGATCCGCTGCATCCTGGTCCTCCCGTTAACCAAACAACAACCGGGTCAGTGCTGCTTGTGTTTCTTGATTCAAAGAAAAAGTAGAACATCCTGCAACAATATTTCAAGCAGTTTGACATGATATAACAAGGGAAATGATATTGCATTGCTAGTTTTTAAATCAGTTTTTTTTTTTGCTTTTCACAGCGCTTTTGAACTAATAAGTTTCATTTGTTGATGCATGTCAAGCTTGAAGTGACGTATAATGAAACCTATTAGTCTGAAAGCGCAAAATATTTTATTGCTGCAATCTGTCAAAAATTCTTGTATTAAACATATAGTGGTTCTAATTAGGTAAACTGCAAGAAAAAGGTCCCACTGAAGAACAGATACATGAATCAATTTTGTAATATGGAAAATTTGATATTTATTATACCTTGCACCTTTGGTGTGAGGAAGTCTATAATATCCAGCCCTGTGACCCAAATCTTGAACACTGGGTGCGGGATTACTTAAACCGGGGAATCTAAAACTTTTTTCGACCATTTTTGGTGCTTTCAATGCAGGATCATGTTCAACAATGTTCACATCAAGTTCAGGGAACAAGTTCATCTCTCTAATGATCTTTTCTGCTTGTGTTTTTCGGAATTCCATAGCTTCTGAAACTGAAACTATGGAGAGGAAAGGGAGAAAGAAAAGTAGAGGGAAAAAGAAATGAAAGACTGCTAGTTCCATTGTTGTAGGAATGATTCTGCAGATGGAACTGGTTTTTTTTCCTTTTTAATCTTGGATTTCTCTATATTGCCGATACTTATAGACCTTAAGAAAGATTCGAGGAATAAATGTAGGAAATGAAGTGAGAATATGAATGACAGTTGTTGAATATATACTTGTTGAATTCTTGAATATGGAGAAGATATGATTCTACATAGTTGAAATTTTAAATTTTTAAAAAGACAAACAAAATTTCTGAGATTATTATGGGAGGAAATCATGGCTAAAAATTGATACACGCATGAACGATCAAGATTCTCAAAGGTCAAATGAGTGGGTGAAATCGATGGCTTGAATGAGGGGTTTGAATACTTGAATTTTGTAAAAAGATTGAGGAATAATTGTAAATGGCAATTAATTGCAATCATATCTTGTGTAATACGATATATAATCAATTATGTCAATCCGTGTCCTTAACAACCACAACAAATTATGTCAATTAGGACATTGTCATCTCTCTCCTAATCTGGGTCATTTAGAAAACTGATTGATTTTGACATGTATTATCTAATTGGAATATAAATACACAAAATATATGTAGAGAATCTATAAAGGTCCGTTTGATTGTAAGAATAGAATTTGGGTGGAAAGAAAATGAATTTCAGATAATTGAATTGCCTAGAATTGTTTTCTTGGGAATTATCAATTAATTGTGTTTGATTAGTATAATTTTTCACCTGAAAAATATTGAAATTTTGGATCATTTGCTGTTCGGTTGACTTTATTTTCCATGAAAATTGTTCATTGAAGGAATTTTTTTTAATAATTGGGTATAGAATTTGTTTCCATTGTAAAAAAAAAAAAAAAGAAAAAAAAAATATCACCACTTTCCCACCAAAGTGGTTGAAAAACCAATTCAATCAAAAGATGGAAAAGGGGAAAAGGAAATTTCAATAATACAAAACAGTTTAATTTTATATAATCAAATTCAAAGCCAAACAACATTGTGGAGAAGTCTGTGTTGCGTCCATCTCTTTGGTATTTCTGCAATAAGAATCCATTGGGCATGATTATTGTATGACTTTGATGAGTGAACCTTTTACGAAAATGATGTTATCAACAATTTCATCAACGTAAACTGATAAGTATTCTTCTCGAACTAGCTTAAACTGTCATGTTAGTTTTTCAAGATTTACAACTAAACTTTTTACGAACAAAAAGCCGACTCTCGTTCCTTTAACCTAAAAGAGAAAAAATAATGTGGAACCAATAACTAGGAGAGATCAAATGAAAAAAAATTAGAAGTAAAGAATTTATGGTTAGGCCATATAAAGGGCCAACAAAATGGACAAAAGGAACAATGCGAAATGGATTTGGCTTTTAAATATTGGTATTTATAAGTTGGGGTAATTACATGAAACCCTACTTTTCAAGATTCAAATTTAAAAATCAGATTTCAAGTTTTAATTTTCAAAAATCAGATATTATATATATATCAAACCCTATCTCCCTCTACCCACTCCTCATTTTCCTCCAAACCCGTCTCTCTCTAACTCCATTTTCGTAGCCACACACTCTCTCTAAATCGACCGCCCTTGTCTCCCTACACCAACCATTTGCTGGTAACACAGCTCCGACGTTGAGGCGCTGCATTGGAGGCGCATCACCGGCGACAGGCGTGGGCTACAGCGCATCGTCGCTGCAGATGCGACGACGTAGCAAGCTGCAGCTGTTGGCACCGTCGATGAAGCTACGAGCAGCTCGTCACTGCAGCTGCGATGACGAAGTAAGGTGCCACTGCTGGCAGTAGCTGCGGTGTTTCCGCAACACCGTTCGTTACTCGTTCGAGGATTGTAATTTGGGGATAGGGGTGGTCCGTTGGTGCGATCCGGTGCCGATGGTGATGTCTATGGTGGTGTTGGAGGCGACGGGGTGGAGGTGGTGGCGGTTTCGTGGTGGTGAATGGCGGATTTGGTGGTTGTGATCCGTTGGTGCGATTGGTGGACTTCGATCAAGGATAAAATTAATAATTTGTAGACTTCAAATGTATTTTTCCCCTACAAAAATGTATGCCACAAACTCAATTTTCACTTTTCTTTTTCCTTGTCGTTATAAACTTATAAAGAATGTAGTTTTGGTCGACTTTATTATGCAAGCGGCTCCCCTTTTGTTTTATTGTTTAGCTGTCTTTCTTTTTTGACAACACATATTATTGATTTTATTTTGTTTTTAGTAATTATTGGATCAGTTTTGGAATTTTCTCAATTTTCGTCATTATTTCTCATT
Organism: Fraxinus quadrangulata; assembly: GCA_903798255.1. Taxonomy (NCBI): domain Eukaryota; kingdom Viridiplantae; phylum Streptophyta; class Magnoliopsida; order Lamiales; family Oleaceae; genus Fraxinus; species Fraxinus quadrangulata. The sequence goes on along the minus strand of CAIGRB010018952.1, from coordinate 8,987 downwards.
CTTCATGAATCAATGAATATATAATTTACGCAGAGCGAAAATCATAAGAATACGAAATTTGAAATCCATCAAATTATGGGAAAAAAATAATAAACTTGCAGATTTTATTAATTGAAAGATGATAAAAAAAAATGATAATGAATATATAATTTATTGGCAAAGAGCGAAAAATGAATTCAAGCAAAAATCTTAAAAATACGAAATTTGGATTTCACCAAATTATTGAAAAAAATAAATTTACGAATTTTATTAATTGAAAGATGATAAAAGAAAAAAATGATGAATTAATCCTTTATTTATAGGGTTTACGGGAAAACCTAGTTAAAATAAATTTAAATTGCAAAGAATTCGAAATAAATTAAATGACAAAAATAGCACTATAACATAAAAAAAATTTTCGAGTGCAAAATGAATTCGGATTGCCGAAATCCATTGCATGTCACGACATAATCGCTAGTTCTACTCGTCTTATTGTTTTCTTTCCAAAGAGTTCAACTGCCACACCTGCACTTTTGCCAATTGTTCTTTTCGGTCAAATTCTTCTTCAATCTATTTAGCCATTTATTCTACATCATTTATGGTGTGCTTAATTGAAGAAATGTCCTTCATACATTCAACATTCAATTGTCATACTGTTTTATAAAACTCAAACCGGTTGAATTGGCTCGGAAATTGCTGACCCGATATTTACATCATTTAACAGACTCATCGAAGCACAGGCTGACCTTATTGTTATTAGTAGAATAATTAGTTTATGCATAAATGATTTCACACTGTGTTTATTAATTTCAAATCTTATCATTCTATACCATTAAAAGAATTAATTAACTATTTTATGAATTTATAGACGTGTAAAGAAATAAATTCTATATAAGAATAAGATAGACGGTAGACCTATTCTTTAAACAAATCATAGACTAGTTAATACTTGTTAGGAATTTGAGGATGAGGCGATATGACGTGATATGAAGTATAGATCGCACAATTGATAATCAAGAACAAGATGTAAAAGAAAAGCAAACAAGAAGAAGAAATTGACAAATGAATAGTGTATTTTATTGACAATCAATGGAGAGAAAAATACAACTTCTGCAACTCAAAGTCTATCAGAATTGAATGAAGAGTCTATTATTTATAGGAGAGATGTCCAAACTCTAGAAGTAACATAAAATATGGAAATTAGGTCAAAAATCGCTTAAAACTGAAAAGAAGGAAAAATATCCATAGCCCGTCGCTCGAACGATAAACGGATGACGAGCTGTTGCTCGAGCGACAGTCGGACGATAGCTTCCCTGCTCCAATTTTGTTCATCTTGCTCGAGCGTAAGTCGAGCCACCGTCCAGCGCCGTCAATCTCTCTTATTTCCTTCTTGAACCCTATTTTGACATCTTTAAACCCGATACTCCACAACGCCAAACCCTATACCCAATTTGGACCGAATTTGGGTCACAAAATCCAAAAATCTCCACCTTGATAGATATTCTGGTGCAACGAATGAAACTCTAAAATTTTTCCATCTGAAAAAAATAAGTCCAACTGCAGCGAAATGCACTGAACTCTTCAACTTGATCCAAAACTCTCCAACACTCGAAAATACTCATCATTTTTCACCATATCCAAACACGGATACAAATGAACCTAACGCCCGGGTTCCCAAATTCACAACGAATTCAAAATTTACCAAATAGGGTCGAAACACCCCCTATAGCAGAATCACCATTAAATGCTTTAATTGAAGGTCCCTGGTTAGATTCGTCACATTCAACAACTCCAAAAGCACGCTCATCCAGATCAGCATGCCCGTATCTATTTCCAATTGATCTCTCCATAGCCGTTGAATATAATGGAACCCCAGACTATGATGGCAAAACGAAATTACTCATATCCCCCAAATTCAATAGAGTAGTATTCTCCAAAATATACACAGATCTAACTCCCAACGGCACTGTACCAAACTGTATATCCACTACGGTACCAAACATGTGCTGATTTTTGTTCATTCATTCTGCCCAATCTTACAAGATGTATAATTGAGACTTTCTCCGCCCCTCCAAGACAACACGAACACACTTCTGGACCTTCAAGACTCCACCTGCACTAGAGAAGGTGTACCCTATTGAATCTAGGGTACTCAGCGAGATGATATTCTTTTTCAAGTCTGGAACATGTCAAACCTGTCAATGTGTTTTGATTGTTCCATTCACCAACTTCAATCTGACTTTCACAATACCAACTACTCGACAAGATTCGTTGTTTTCCATAACATCAGCGCCTTGCATCACCATTTCATATGATTCAAACAAATCCCGTTTGGGACTCATATGAAACTCACAAGTTGTATCCAAAATACACTCCTCGTCGGCTTAGATTCCACGTCAGAAATAATCAAAAGATCTCTCTCATTTACAAAGTTCTATGTGATGTCGGCTTCACCTAAAATCTCTGATTGCCTCCCACGATTTGCAGCTGAATTATCCTTACCATGCAACTTCTAGCAATCATTTTTGATGTTTCATTTCTTCTTGCAGTAAAAACAGACCCTATTGCTGAAATCCACCATCGACTTGCCACTTCGTCGATCACCACAAACTACAAGAGCTTCATCATCTCTGGAACCAGCTCCAACCAGATGCTTCATCTTCTCCTTTGAGAACAAGGCATCATACGTGTCTTCAATGGTGAGTGTGTCACGACTGTACAGAATCATGTCCGTAAACGACAAAAATGAACTAGGCAGCGAGCACAACAGGATTAATGCCAAGTCCTCTTTATCATACTTTACCTCTAGCGTCTCCAGATCAGCGACAACCTCCTTAAACACGGCCAGATGATCTTCCAATGATCGATCTTCTGCCATGCGATGAGAATAAAATATCTGCTTTAGATGCAATTTGCTTGTTAGACTTTTGGTCATGTACAATTGCTCCAATTTCAACCACAATATGGCTGCTGTCTTCTTCTTCAAGACATTCTGAAGAATGTTGTTAGATAGATGAAGATGAATCTGTGAAAGTGCTTTGTGATCCTTCCGTTGCTTCTCCTCTATTGTTCAAGTTATGAGCATCTTATCAAATCCTAACAACGCATCATCCAACTCTATCTGCGCTAATATAGCTCTCATCTTCACTTGCCACAACAAAAATCTTGTATTGCGATCCAACAACGGAATATCATACTTCATGGTTGCCATCGATTAACAAAAGCCTCAAACAATCAAATCCTTGCTCTGCGGAACTGCTGAACATGGCTCTGATACCACTTGTTAGGAATTTGAGGATGAGGCGATATGACATGATATAAAGTATAGATCGCACAATTGATAATTAAAAACAAAATGTAAAAGAAAAGCAAATAACAAGAAGAAATNGATAATCAAGAACAAGATGTAAAAGAAAAGCAAATAAGAAGAAGAAATTGGTAGACGAATCGAGTATTTAATTGACAATCAATGGAGAGAAAAATATAATTTCTGCAACTCAAGGTCTATCAAAATTGAATGAAGAGTCTTTATTTATAGGAGATATATCCAAACCTTAGAAGTAACCTAAAATATGGAAACTAGGTTAAAAATCGTGTAAAATCGAAAAGAAGGAAAAATATCCGCGGCCCGTCGCTCGAGCGACAGTCGGGCGATAGCTTCCCTACTCCAATTTTGCTCCTCTCACTCCAGCGTGAGTCGAGCGACTGTCCAGCGCCGTCAATCTTCCATTTTTTTCCTTCTTGGACTCTATTTTGACATCTTCAAGTCTGATACTCCACAATGCAAAATTCTAGACCCAATTTGGATCGGATTTGGGTCACAAAACCTAACAAGACTTATAAACGAATTACCAATGTTAATTGAAGTACATATAGAAGAAAAAAAAACTAAATATTGCATTCGCTCGAGCGACAGTCGGGCGACAGCTTCCCTGTTCCAAATTTTCTCATCTCGCTCGAGCATGAGTCGAGCTACCGTTCAGCACCGTCAATCCACCTTATTTCCTTATTAGACCCTATTTTGACATCTTCAAACCCGATACTCCACAACGTGAAATCCTAGACTCAATTTGGACCGAATTTGAGTCACAAAACCCAACAAGACTTATAAACGAATTACCAAATAGAAGAAAAAAAAAACTAAATATTGCCTTATCTCCTCTTGCTGAAGACTTGTAGATGCAGTAGAGGACTATTTTTTTCATAATTATCCAAATTCGCAAGTGTTTGAAATGTGCCAAACTCCTGTCTTTCAGGATTTATTCAACTTCAAAACATTTCTATTCTTTTTTCTACTGAAAATGCACCAGAAGTTAGCTGGAAAATAATGCATTAATAAAAAGAATTTCAACTTCGATTGATTTTATTTTTTGTGAAAACGAATAAATAATTTTTTTTCTTCATATGTGAAGTACAGAAAGGATCTAAGATTATAGTGCTTGATAATCCCTTCGATTGTGGGATTTGTTTCTTTTCTTGTGACCAGTAAATGTAAATTGTATTGATCAAAATTTTGTGGAATAATGACCTTATCTTTTTATATGTAGATGCTGAAGTATATGTATATCAGACTTTCAACTTTTAGCTCAATATTTCATAATCACTAAACTATGGCAGAATCTAAAGTGAGTTTGAAACTTTTAATCGATACAAAAAGCAATCAGGTTTTATTTGCTGAAGTTGGCAAAGATTTTGTTGATTTTATATTTCATATTCTTGCTTTGCCATTAGCTAGTGTGATTAGGTTATGCGGTAAACAAGAAATGGTGGGCTGCTTGGGTAACCTCTATGACAGTATCGTGATTTTGAGTGATTCCTACATTCAACAGGGACAGAATAAGAACAACCTTCTGAAACCAGTGACACCAAATCCCATTGCTCCAGTTCCTCTCTCACTTCTTAATGATAAAGCAAATAGGAAGACCTTTTACCGATGCAGTCACTGTAGTGGTAACAACGTCAGTGAAGACCCCACTGCAATATGCCCCAATTGCAGCCGCCTTATGAGCAGGAAAATGGACTACGTTGCCCCTCCCCTTGTGAACAAAGGGTCGAATGAAGATGCAGGATTTGTGAAAGGCATTGTGACTTACATGGTAATGGATGATCTCACGGTGAAGCCCCTGTCCACTATTTCCACCATTGCTTTGCTTAACAAGTCTAATGTCAAGGAATTGGCTGCACTACAGGAACAGGAGGTAAACCCGGGGATGAATGAGGTAATGTTGTCCTTCCGAACATGTTTGGTGTGCGTTAAGTCTTGAACCACAACAAAGATTCCAACTTCTTGTCATTCATTAATATTATCGGATGATGTTCCGTGTAGAATACCAAACATGGCACTTAATGTTTTTGATTAATTTTTAGTTGTTCTACTTGTAGATGTGTTGATTGTTTTTCGCCTTGCATACCCAATCAATTTTTATTTCTATTTCTCTAGACTTTGAAGTTATTCAAGGAATCATTGCATCCCAACAATATTCTATATTTTTTAATTCACAAATAAACTTATAAGTAAACTTTTAAAGATCGGCAAAACTTACTTGGGTCTCATTTAGGGACAAACCAAATTAGAACCAAATCAAACCGAGCGTTTGATTCTGCACAAAAAAAAAAAAAAAAAAAAAAAAAAAATTAGTAGATTTGGTTCTTAGAATTGAGAACCATTTGGTTCCATTATCAAAAAAATCACCGGTTCATGATTTCGTTCGATTCGATTATCTTGGAACTAGAATACAATGGAACCATGTCCACCCATAATATCATTCATTTAGCTTAGGTTTTGTAATTTTATAAATAGTATATAAATAGGAATATAAGATTATCGTATTGGATCTTAATGAAGTGTGAATAATAACGAATAGTAATTATGAATGTGTGGTTGAAATTAATATTTGATTTTATGTGAATTTATAAATTGTATCTAAACAAAATCTTAATGTTTTAAGATTTTAGATAAAACACTTTCCAGTCAGGGATTCACGTCTCTCCGCCTATTCACGTTAATTATAAATATGTCAGATTTTGGATGAAAAATGAATAGGTGCACGTGCGGGGTATTTCAGAAATAACTTCAAATAAATTATGGTAGATTAATTTAGTTTTTAAGATAAAGTTGTTTAACAATTGGTGTTCTCGATCGGTCACTTTCTTTGCTCGGAAAAATAAATTATGGATTTGTTTCACTTGTCTGCAGACATAATTGAACAGTAAGCAATTTATCATTTCTCAGTGATTCACGCTTGATTTTAATATTTTATACGACGTTTTATTTAATTTTCAATTTCTGCTTTATTTTCTCAGGCTTTGAAGATGTTGAAGGCATCTCTGCATACAAAGAAAGTTCTAACCACCGTCTTTCTCAATGATGAATTTGAAACCAAGAATGTTACTATTTGAAAGAAAAAGAAGATATAAACCATTGAAAAGTAGTAATTCAAAGGTTTGTGAACTATGGAATAAATTGAACGATTATCAAATTACTGATTTTTAGACTACAAATGTAATTTTCTCTTATGCTTATTACTTTAAAGAATGTTTGCATTGATGGTAGAGATGGCAATAGCTCGGCTCGGCCCATATAGTTTGTGCTCGTTACTCGTGGGTCGAGCTCAGCTCGGCTCGACCCACGAGTTCGTGGTTCGCGAGCCTAGCTCGCCTATTTTTTTTAACTATATCTAGATCTTAAAAAAAAAAAAAATTGAACGAGCTGCTCGTAAAAAACGAGCCAAGCAGGCTCGGCCTGACAAGCCCGAGCGGCTCGTGGCTCGTTTTTTACGAGCCGAGCCGATGAGCCGCTCGACTTTATTGCCACCACTAATTGATGGTTATAAGATATTCAACCATGTTATATGTACATTATCTTTTAAATCACTGTTTACATTAAGCTACGTGAAAGCACACCATTGGGAAGTTTAAAAAAATATTTTTCGTATCCACAATTTTTTGAAAACAAATGGAATGTAAATTAACAATATGATGTAAAGAAAAGAATGTATATTTAGCATTATTGTAAGTTATTTAGTTCCTGTTTGACCATCATTTTTCTTTTTTTGTCACTTTCATTTTAAATAATATATTTGATGAGACTTGTAATTTTTATCAATTTTTTAATTACACATTTCATCAACTTTTATTATAATCTAATAAAAATTAAATTTATATTAATTTATATGATACAAGATGCTCAGAGCTTATTGAAAAAAATAAATTATTCTAACACATTTAGTGAGACCCACGATATACTATCTATTCATTATTCACGGCTAACTCACAACTTGTGAGCACTTAAAACTGTACTATACACTTTTATTCCGTTCTTAAAGGGATGAAAGGATTTCACCCGCAAAAACTTTACTAAACATAATCCTTGTTTTCTTTGGTTTACTTCACCAGTGGTTTGTGGCAGAATGAATGAATAAATAATTCCATCTTGACGACTGTACTTTTAATCATGGGTTTTATATAAATTTAACTTAATTGTTGGCCAAATTTTATGATTATTGTACATTTTTTTATGTGTTTGTTAGTGTTATTTTAAAGGGATGATGAGTTGGTGTAAAATGGGTGTTGAAGTGTACAAATAAGCAAAAAGTCAAGTAAAGAAGAAAAGAAACAGCATAATGGCGCCTAGGCGCTGCGCCGCCAATTTTAGGTTTTTGCTGTTTGGGCCGCGAAATGCACAGGAAAAATTCCAATTTTTGAAAAGTTGTATAACAGAGTATAAATAGAAGAATTGTACACAATTTGAGAGTTGAATACATTGAAAAAAGAGAGATATAACGAGAAATCGTAGAGCTAAATTCAAAAAAGAAATTCATCATGAGATTCAAATTTAAAGCAAAGATTGGAAGCGGAAGTACACCTTGGTGCAAGAATTGATTCTTTTCTATATCTTTATTCAACTAATTTGGTGATGTATTCAAAGACATTTATTTATTTTTCCTTTTACATTATGCGTAACTAAACTCTAGATTAGGGCAAACAATGTAATCTTTTGTGATACTTGATTCTTTTATTCAAATATTTCTGTGGTTTATTCTTTTATGTATTGATTTTGTTATGAGCTTAATAATTTGAATTATTTGGCCAATAATTTGATGATTACTTGAGTTTCTTATAAATCGAGAGGTGAGTTTGAGGCTTAGACCGTATAATAAAATTCAGTAAAGTAGTATAACATGTAGAGATACATATACTAATTATTGTGATCGTAATAGGAATTCTTAGAATTATATTTCGTTTAACTAAGGGTAATTCTCATAGAGATATGGAATTGAATTAATTAAATAGACTCAATGAGAACTCGAGAGGGGAAAATTAAATGCAATAGAAGAATTCGACTAAACACTACATTAGATTAGAATCTTGAATTAAGAATTAATGTGATCATTAGATGAACTTGTTTTGCCCTAATATTCATCATGTATTCGAATATTTTATCAATCAGTGTTTACAATTTTCTTATATTTTCTATTAGTTTAAGGTAATTAGTTCACAAAAACAATATTCACAACTATTACCATTCTTTATTTTTCATTTTATTAAATAGAAATTAGGAAAAGTAGATTAAGTTTGAAATATAGTTCTTGTATGTACAATATTCGGACTCAAAAGTCCACTATATTACTTGTTACAATATCGTACACTTTCAATATGAAAAAAAATAACAAATTTTTGGCGCCGTTGCCGGAGACTATTCACTTTTAGCCTTAGAGGGTGTTTGGTGGGGATTAAAATTAGATTTTTAGTGGACTGTAATAGAAGTTTTTAAAATGTGTGGTTGAAAAGATGTGGGATCCACAAAAGATGTAGTTAATATTGATTATTTGATTTAGACTTAGATTAAAATCAGATTTTAATCCTGCCCAAACATGTCCTTAGTTTATTTTATTTTTTACTATTATTTGATTATTTGATTATCTTTTATTTACAGAAAAAATGTGTTCATTGTTTACTCCGTACTTAAAGCGACGATCTTGAATCGTTTGACTCGAAAATAGAACGTA
>CAIGRB010018936.1:31549-56740 GCA_903798255.1 Fraxinus quadrangulata | reverse complement strand
AATGAATGAACCAAATGTAGGCTGAAGAAGTTGTGTTCTCAAAAGACACAATCCTACAAAATGAAATACACCTCCATCTAATTTGGTCTTAGAATATTTTATAATATTCTACACAATTTCACCAATTCCAAATTTTGTCATATTTTATGCAATAACAATTTTGCATAAATCATCTCACTTAATTTCATCAAATTAATTGAGGCTATCATCATTAAGACATCAAATCAACCAACTAATTTACCATGTCATTTTTCATATTTCTATAAAATGAATAGTCATGAAAGTTCATAAACTTTCAACAAATAGTTGGCATTCTTCCAACATGTATACATGTATAATGGTATCCATTTTTGTTATGGAAACAGAATCATCACATTCAAAATGAAGAAATGAATAGCAACAAATATGCTTATTCCAAACCTTTATACATCTATTGTATAAATTTATTTTATCCATAAAAATGTCAAAGTCTCGTGGAAGTCTCATGCACTTCCATATTATAAGAGATATTACGATTTGATTATCACAACATGAATTATCACTACTACAATTTAGTTAAACAATGGCCGAAACCTGCACCATGCACTTCCAAAACCAATAAAAATTGCCGACACGGATGAAAGATGGTCACCACGTGTTCTACCACTAATGGCCATTGGGATGAGTACAACTATTTACACAAAGAAATGTCCACGTAAGGTAAAACAAGACCAAAAGTTATACGTTATCTTGAGTCTTGAATACGTTGCATTTTGAGAAACCCAATTTTGAGAATATTTTATTATCATTATTCTTTCCATGTATCATTTCAAGTAAGCACCTAATCACATGCTATTTACCATAGTTTAAGAAAAAGAATAGACACAATGCTTTGAAAAATAAACTGCCTTCGCATGAAAACAAAAGAACTCGTGCCTTTTCATAATTAAATCTGTTGAAAGTCAATCAATACGTGAACGAATAAGACTTAATCAAAATAACACCTAAAGGAGCATAACCGTTAAAATGGCAATTCTTATATGTAATCCATATTTTAAATTTTACACGAATATTAAATAATTCAATAGATTTAAATCTCACTCATGCATAAACGTACCATATTATAGTCTGGTATATAAAATAAATTTTATAAATTACCAAGTCATATAATCAAGTCGCATACAGATTATATAATAGAATATAAACGCACAAGAAAACAAGATCCATCTTAAGATTCTTAGAGATATTACACAGATAATGTGCATATTATATTCATATCAATACGTACAATTTTATGCTCATGAAATCGAAGCATAATTCGACTTACCAAAATAGTTGAGAAGACGAAGTAATGATTTACTGAATTAATATGGATTTATCACTTTTCAATTTTGAATGAAAGCATGTCATTCTTCAATCAAACCTTACAATATAAACATATAAATAGGGTTAACAATATTCTGAAATCAAACATAAATGAAATAAAAAATGAGAAAGGTAAGAAAATAAGAGATGCGAGTGATGCGATTGGTCGATACAAGTGTTGAACACTTTGTCCTTAAGATAGATTTATCCCGCATCGGTGCTAACGGTTTTCAACAACCATCTCCCAAGATACAACGACCATATCAAGCCATAGGAGCACCACAAATGGCTTAGACCAATGAACTCGAACGGAATTCTCTCTTTTCCAAACTATGAATTTTATGCAAAGAAACCACTTTTGATGGAGTGTTTTATGCAACATAAAATGAAAAGAATAATATGGAATAACAACTAAACGTCTAAGGAGTCCTATCTATAGAGCATGAAGGGTTGTGGGCGAAGGAACACACCTAAAACTCAGCAATTTTCATGAAAGGTTACAACCCAACCTGTTGCTCGCCTATCGCTGGAACATCGCTCGAGCGATAGCCTTACATGCTGAATTTCATTTTCCTTCAAACTTTGGACCACAATTTCTCATTTATCCGGAATTGGTTTTGAGATTCCAAATATATCACAACGATCTAATTGACGAGTAGAACAAGTTAGTTTATAACTAAACTAGAAGCTGTAGTGTGAAGATTGAAATTTACACCTTGTTTATCCTGTCCCCACACTAAAGAAAATGACTCATCATGGTGGTTTCAATTCTGCCTGCATCGTGCTAGTTGTGCCCAGTACTTTCTTAGCTTGCTATCTCAATTCTAATCATAGGCTTGGTTTGCGTGAAATGGATCCCTTTGAGACTAGAAATTTATGGTGTTAAGCATTGAAGATTGGAGCAAGTAGAGTGAATGAGTCAAGTGGATTTGATTTCGCATTGTATGGTAGTAATGACATTTAAACAAGGGTGATAGATGGTTGAAACGAATGAAGGGTTGTGAGAAGTATTTGCAGATCCTTACTGTATTTGGTTTGAAAAATAGCATTGATAGAGGCAAAAAGGGGTTTGTGTAGTACAAGGCCAAGTTTTTCATATGTATATTTTTAGAAGGGTGGCTATACTAATATGAATTATACTTCTTGTACACGTGTGGTTGACGTCATCTTTGACATTCTGCCTATATGACAAAAATCTAGACATTGATCTGGAAAAGAATGGTTAAAATCACTGTATAAAAATGTCAACTCATATAATGTCAAATTTGATATAAAATATAATGCACATGTAGCATGAATATACTAATATTGATAACAAACTTTTGTTTTGAGCTGTATCACTTTTTAATTGAAAAAAAGGTTTTCAATCTTTGTTTATTGTTGAGCACTTGTTTGGTTTTGATAAAAAAATAAATTTTATTAATTTTTGTTTGGTTTTGATAAAAAATGAATTTTATTAATTTTTATAAAAATTAATAAAATATATGGTTGAAAAGTTATGGATTGTGTGGTTGAAAATGAGTGATAAAAAAAAAAATTGAAAAATGGGGGACAAACATGGGTTGAGCTTATGTTCTCAATTATTTATTTATTTATTTATTGTGTCGAATTGTATGAATTGCATCCTCAATCTTTCACTAATTAACACATGATCTTATGATTTCTGTATATAGCACCATTTGTCATGCTTTTGTATGTGCTATGATTTCACTAATCTAAAATGAGAGGTAAATAAGTCTTTTTGCACCTTTCTAGTGGATATTTTGTATGGTTGGAAAGTGATGATATGCTAATTAATAAAATGTTGAAAAATAAGAATGCGGCTAAAACATTCTGAGGGCATAAATGAGAGTATAGAATGGAGACTTTTATTGTAATTAAAACGTAGCACAACTAAGAGATAAAAATAATAAATAAATAAAATTCTGTATCACAATGTAATTACCGTCTAAGAAATTTCTCGATTGCCAGTGTTTCTCGTATTTGGTTGGTTAAATGCCAACCCCCGTTAAACAAGTAATGTTCAAGTTTCTTTGAATCTCCCAAGTTTGAGAGCTTCACTGTATTCTAAGCTGTGTGCACTGTAATGATTCACTTCTAGATTACAGAACAACGTACATTTAACCTTTGTTTGAACCTCATCTTCTAAATTCATTTTCATCCACACAATTTTTCAATAAAATAATTTTGCACGTAAGTTTAAAATTTTTCCTACTTTTTACTCATTCTCCAAAAAATTACTATTACAAAACTCGTTTTTCACCAAAAAAAAAAAAAGGAGGGGGAGGGGGGGGATTCAAACAGAGCCTTATTAATCTTGTCTAATTTTATTTAATTTGTTACACGAAACATGTACACATAAGGTTCTAATGTCCTCCAACAAATTTGAACAGCATATGCGTACTTTCTGGTTTCTTTATTATCTTGATTGATGCTGACAATTCAATTCAAAGTCGGGGGGGGGGAAGACTTTAACCATGACATAAGAAAATATGACAAATGTATATATCATGTTCCATTGATGGATCGATTCTTCAACAAGATGAACTAATGCTCAAGGCACTGATGATTGTAAGTAAAAGTAAAAAAGGATATCAATTGGACCGATTTCTCGTCTAAAGAAATGACTACTAGGAGTACTTGTTAGCAGCTAATTCCTGCTCTTCTGATAGCTCTTGGAGCTTTATCAATTGGTTTTAGAATCGATCACCCTCTTTGCAAATGAGGGCAAACAGAAAGCTGCAGAATGTATCTGAAAGTAAAACCAAGCATAAAAGTTACCCCAAGTAAATCACAGGAAGAATGTGTAGCTTTACAAGGAGACATGGTATACCTCGGAGTTGTAGAATCTTAAGGGCCCTTTGGTATTGACATGGCTATATTCAGCATCTATTGGGTTGATGGGATGCTTAAAATCGACTGCGGGTCCCTCAGTGGAACAGAGCATAAATCCAATAACACCACTGCAGGAAGATACATAAAGTACATCAATGGTGGATTCTACATAATTTACATAGGCCCTGTTTGGTTTGAATTAAAATTTCAAGTCAAAGTCAATTAATTTTAACCACATATTTCATTAATTTTTATCAAAATCTACTAAAATCTGATTTTAATCTCTACCAAGCAAGGGCATAGCCTTTCTCTATATCGGCATAATGGATTTAGAAACAGTAAAATCAGATCAACCAACAGAAAGCACTGAGGTAATTGCTGAGGGGAAGGGAAAGAAAAAGACCCTCCAAAGAACAAGAAAGAGTGGAAAAAAAGAATACCTTGGGTAAGTAGGAACTGAGGTCCAAGCATAGTTCACAGAACCCTTGAAAATCTGGCGGCAATTAGTTACAATATCTTCAATGATGTGCATGTGAAGCCATATGCTTTCAGCCTGGGTGCATACAACCCCTCCTGGACGAAGAGCTTTTGCTACAGACTGAAAGAAAGGTTTTTCAAACAACTCCTGTGCAGGACCTGAGTAATGCAAACACAATTTAGAACACTTGAAGTGGATCTTTCCAAAGTAGGTTATAGGTATTGAGGACACTACCTATTGGGTCAGAAGAATCCACTATAACTGCATCGTAAGTTCCTTCAGGAACAGCCTTCAAAAATGCAACTCCTGAAAGTTTGAAGAAATCGAAGTAAAATTTTCAAGTCAAAGAGAAGGCACCAAAGACTACAAGAAGTGAAAAGGAGGGGGCATTGCTGACCGTACCATCACCAATATGAAGTGTTACACGGGGATCATCATATCCAACAGCTACCTTAGGAAAAAATTGTTTCGAAACCTGGGATGGAAAAATAGATTAGAAATGTTTACAGTATCTATTCTTAAAAATCCTAAAAATTAAATCAGACGAATCATTAACTAAAGAAGTTTAGGGTTATAAAAGCTCAACTAGATCTTATTTAGCAGAACAAAAACATTCACATTCTCTACATAAGTAACATACAAGCAAAAGAATGGAAAGAAGAGGAATGTGAGAAGGATAAAATTAAGAATTACTCACATCGACGACCATTTCATCAATCTCACAGATATCTATCCTCTCAATAGAAGAATGGCGAGACACTTCACGCAAGACACCACCATCTCCTCCACCAATAACTAGAACCTGTAGAGAGACAGGAAGATTGAAACATTGACTCGATGAAAATCAGAGGCATCAGTTCTAAGTTCTAAAATAAGTAATTTTTCTTATTGTTCAAAATTGAAAATAAGTAACATATTATTTTATTTATTTTTTTACTTAAAAGTAACAAACAAAGTAACTTTTTCATACATGTTTGGACAGAAAATGTTACTTGAAAGTAACTTTACTTAGAAACAGCTTAACCAAACATCCTGTAAAGGGGTAATGCAGAGACCTTTCCTAGCCAAAATACTGTAAAAGGGTCGTGCAGAGACTGTTCCTGAAAGGTCTACTCAGATGCCAAGCAACTTGGGTGGACGGGGGGGATGGAGGAAGAAACTAAATTACATGGTGCGCACAATCTACACATTGCTATACAAATTTCTTCATATAAGACCAGCATTAACAAAGTCAGAAATCAGTCTACCAATTTATGATGATTAGGAAAAAAAAGGGGTACGTAGCGGGGGTAAGAATCAAACAAATCATCAGAGTGTAAATACCTTCTTTGGGTTTGGAATTGAGCAAAGTGGGAGATGAGTAATCATTTCCTGATACGCACATTCATCCCTCTCAGTGAGTTGAATTACACCATCCAAGACAAGAACCTTCCCATAAGTTGATGACTGCAGCCAGAAACAACCCAAATTTATGCATTCAGATGTACTAAAAAACTTAGCAATTTTATTGTTCAGCAAAATATAACTATACGACATTCATTATTTAAAGAGTTTCAAATACCTGAAACACTATGACATTCTGATAATCTGATCTCCCCTGAAACAATATCTTCTCTACCTTCAATGAGTGTGCTTCTCCTGCATGATTTTCACCAAGAAACTCATTTAGAGTCATAATTAATGAAGACAAAATGATTTCTGAAACAAGAAATAAAATAAGAAACAACTAATATCGAGTATACTAATCAAAATCATTATTTTTAAGATGGTAAAACTTCTCATGTCGCACGTGTGTACGTTGAATATTGTTTCCTTGTCGGGTGGGGTAAGAGGAACGGAATATATTGTCGATACTTCCAATGCATAAATAGGAAAACAATATAAACTTTAACCACATAAATACAAAACATTGAATTCTTAAGTCAATGAGAATTTTATTGAAAACATAAGTCAAAATATTTGTCAGCCTAACACTAGGAAATTCATGGTCACCAATTCAACAAAATGTACATTTCTGTAGAAAAGTGATATCTTTAAGCAAATCATGTGCCAAGAAGTAAAATAATAACTTATTTACTACGAGAATTTCTTCTCCGGCATTGTAGAAGGGAACTCTTAATTGAAGTCCGAAAAATGCAAGTATGGAGAATAGACCTATACAGCTATACTCCTACTCTTCACGACATTACAGTTTTAATGTATTAATCAAGTTTACCAAAATAACATGACAAGAGTAATTCTAAATTTCTAACATATGTTAAAGCACCTTTATTACAACTTTCCTTTTCAAACCCCACCCAATAATCAGGAAATAAGACAGTAGAAATGTAATTTCTCAAGACAAAAGTCCTGCTCAAGATTGCATATAGCAAGAAGTTTGAAAGTCTAAAAATGCCAACATAAATGTTCAAAATAATTCCTTGGCTGCAATATGCATCTATGTACAGTAATGCAACGGGATTAACTTCTTGCATAATGCCAGGCAAATACAACTCTGTAAAAGAAAGAGGAATAGGAAGACATTGAACAATTGGAAGAAAAATAAACGAACCCCATACTACAATATTCAAACAGAGCTATAAACTTGTCAAGTACGACGTACAAAGTCAAAGTATCAAGTAAAATACGACAATCAGTTAAAAAAAACAATTTGCAGCTGAAATTCATATGAATTATGCCCAGAAATGCTGTAAATATTGCATTTGAAGATGATGCAAAAGAAGAATTGAAAGGACATTGACCTAATATAGCTTTTAACTACTCAACACTACCCTCAAAATTTAAAAAGAAAAAGAAAGAAACTTTATGCAAGCAAATGGAACCAAGAACACGACAGAATTAACCGGTAAAAATCAACCTAATGGAAACCAGATAAGCATGAATTCAAACAGTATTACCAAATTATGCAAATGAAATTATATAACTAGCGATATACATAAAATTCAAATTTAGTCAAACCCATCAGCAGATATATCTTAACCCTAAAAACAAAAACCCAAACCAATAAACACGCCAAAATTTTGTATATGTGCATGAAAAGAGTTGGGAACTTGCCAGGCCACATTGGGCTAATCTCAGAGAACCAGCCTGGGATAATAGTTGAAATACACTCAGCCGGCGCCGCCACACCATTACTCTCTTCCATCTGAACAGAAACACCACCGTTTTCTTTCGCCGCCTCCTCTCCCGGCCTCTTCACCGGCAATTCAGTCAGATGGGTCTCCTCTGCCATCTTCTCTTATGATGTTTATAAATATTGATGTACTTTTTTAATTATTGCTGTGATTCGCAGTGATCACACAATCAAATCCTACTCACTTTTGTGTGTGAAGATAATCTGCTTATAAAAGACGCGCCGGTGTCGTGATCCTTTTGGATTGACCTAGGTACGGAATTGATGCTCACTCCGTAACTCTGTGTGTATATATACACACAAGAAAATAGTAGTTGAGGTCCTCAATCTACTGCTCTTGTTATATACACACAAGAAAATAGTGGTTGAGGTCCTCAATCTATTGCACTTGTTACATCTTAGTCCCTACACTTCTCATCGAAGTTTCATCCGAGGTTTTTTCTACTTAAAATTGTCTATAAAATGATATGCGAGGGCACGAGTATTATTTGCAAGGATATAGAGGTAAACTCTTAATTCTAAACTTAATTAAATAAAATAAATAGAAAGAAATAGGGAAAATAAAAGAAACGTTCCCCCAATAAAAGAAAGAAAAATCTTATTATAAAGAAAGAGATTAAGCCCATGTTTCATACCTATTATTTTGAAAATACATTTTTCTATTTCTTCCTTTTACTACAAATTCTTTAATAAAATAATATTATACGTAAATTTTAAAAAATTCTTATTTTTCAACCACACATTCTCCATCATTCGACTATTCCAAAATACATTCTTAAAAAATAAATGGGACTCAAACATGCTCTAAAGAGTATTTCTCATTGGAGTGGATCCAAGTCCAAATTTGGTCCAAGATAATCAAGGACAAAATCCCAAAATTGATTCAAGATGCTTGAAGAAGATACGGTATTTTAGTTTTTTCTTTCCTTTTATTTACTAAAGGTTTGGGATTAAAATGTCCCATTTGAAAGATTGGAGACAAAAATTCAATGTGCAATAGATTAGGGGCCTCTACTATTTTCCCTGTATATATAAAAATTTGTCAGTGTTCGCTCACTCAATGAAGGGTTGGAACAAGTTGAGAAAAAAAAAAGTAGGTTTTTATAGGTAAAAAAAGGTCATACTTAAAATTATAAAATAATAATTTAAAAGTTAAAATATTACAAGTTCATGTTGTAAAGAACAAAGTGCAAATTGATAATATTTTTGTTTAAAATATTTACATGAGTCTCATCTATTTTTCTCTAATAAAAAGAAGATTAGCTTGATTGACTGATTGTAGAGTTGATGGAACTTATTCTTGATTTTAGTCGAGTTGGACTAGTTAAGCATACGATGAATTATGCTACTTCGTCGAGTTGATCCAAAATATATTAAGTTAATTAAATATTTAATCCATTCGTTTTCAGCTTTTCGCTTCTCCATTTCATACCACAATGTGATTCATAACAAGTTTCAAGAACTTCCGTGACAATTCAATCTACAAACTTTGATGTGAAACATTGAAGAGTTATTACAATACAATCATCGAAGATATTGCAAATATCTTTATCTATGAAGATTTTTAATTCGACAGTTGTGTTTATACAATTTTTGCATCTTACTGCGAATATGAAAATTGGAATCAATATCGTCTCTTCTACTATGAAACAAACGAAAGAAGTTATTTTTACGATTATTTCAAGGTATACAGGGAGACAAAAGAAGATTTTAGGCCCAAATGTTTTATGATTATTTAAATATATTTTAATTATTTGAACAATAATTCTTCATATCGCCTACACAATTACATATAAATTAAGAACTTTTTTCTCGAAACATTGAATGGATAATTTTAGAATTTAAACGAAAAAAACCTATTCTTCGGCCATGGAATTTTCACGAGATCAAAATTTGTCGAACAAAGGAGAGTACAATAATACGTGAAATATCATAATTTTAATAAAAGAAAATTATATTAAATAAAATATATATATTAGAGAATATATTTATGAAGATATCATTGGGTTATTATTATATAATTAAAGTAGTAGTAAAATGATGGGCATTTTGATTAGGGTTTTTTGCACAAGGATTTGGATTTGAAGCTTTGGGGTACTCAATTATGTCGAGGGACCATTTAAGAATCCCTATGCATTTTGTCCTATTCCGTGTTTTTTAGTGAAAAATACAGTCGAGATTCTCGAGTTAAAGAGTGTCGTAATAAGTTGGTTCTTAAAATTTTTATTTTTGTAGATTCACATTTGAATAATTAACTTTTATATTCGTGACCCTTTGATTTTGAGTTAACGATTTATATATATCGTATGTTTAAAAAGACGTGCATAATATCAGTAAATAAACAATGTTCTAAGTTTCAAAAGTAAACTGCCCTTTGTGCTAATTCATATCTTTTTTTCTCTTTAATTTATTGAATCGAATCCTGTCGACATAATTTGTGGGACAAAATTTGTGCAGTTCCGGTTGGGGTGGTGTGGGTTGACGACAGTGCTGGTGCTTTGTATTGAATGTACGGGGTTTGTATGCTAACCGGGGTTGTTGTGCTGAGTAGGGGTGGAGGAGTTGGTGGTGGTTGAATTTTTGGGTTGTGGTGGCTTTGAGACCGAATATGGTGGAAGTAGGTTGGTGGTGGCGATAGTAATGATGAGAAGATGTAGCATAATGGTTTTGATGGGGGCAGGTTCGATTAGAGATTTGTGATTTTTGAAATGGTGATTTGTAGTCGATTTTGGTTTCTCTTGTCATTTTGTAATGATCTTGGTAGAAGGTGGCAACGACTACAGTAGTGGTGCATGTGTTAATAAGTTATAATTTAAAAATTGCACACAACGTAACAGCAATAATGCACACTGTAAGTTACAAATTTCAAAAAAAAAAAAAATTACATTTACTTTAACATGATTAAATGTAAGTTAATATAGAGTGTGGGTAACAGTCATTGTAACATAAATATAGGGTTTGTGCAAAATAGTTACGTGCACGTCAAATATTTATAAAATTCCTCTGTTTGATACAATTCTTAAGGGAAGAATGCATTTTAAATAGTGATGTGATAGAAAATATATGATTAAAAAATGAAGAAAAATTTTGGATTTACGTGTAATATTATTTTATTGAAAATTGTGTGATTGAAAATGAGTATTAAAAGAACGCATTTTTTTTAAGAATGTGGATCAAACATGAAGAAACACATAATTACATACACGTTAAAAAATTACATATGTTAACATAAAATAATAGTTTGAAGATATTTCTTCCTGCTTTTGTAATATTACATATTTTTTTAATTAACCTTAATTTTCAACTTAGTCCTCTAAATGTTTGTAGTTGTTAATTAACCATTTAGCCTTCTAAAAATATGGTATGGACGTAGCCAAAACCATTTTCAAATTCTGTGGACTCGACCGGCCTGTCAACTCGCTAACATTGCAAGCTAATCGAGTCGAGTTGGCTGGGCCAATGAGTCATTTTTTAAATTATAGTTAGAAAGCAGACGTTCTTATTGTTATATTCTCAAATTATATCGTTAAACTGTTTGTAAAGTATAAATAAAAACATAATAAGTAGAATATAATTCACATTGTTTTATATATGTATTATACCTTTTATTATATGAAATAAAACTAAAAATACTGTTTCCCAAATTTACTCTTATTCCAGGAATTGGACTCTTTGTGGGTACCAGTATGACAGCTCTTGTACCCTAGACTGTTGAGGCACATTCCGCGATTTACCTAATCCACAATGCTCTAGGGACGGGACGGGACGGTGGAGGCACCTCAAGGTAGGGGTATAACCTTTNGTTTTATATATGTATTATACCTTTTATTATATGAAATAAAACTAAAAATACTGTTTCCCAAATTTACTCTTATTCCAGGAATTGGACTCTTTGTGGGTACCAGTATGACAGCTCTTGTACCCTGACCTGCTGAGATACATCCCGCAATTTACCTCCTTCACAATGCTCTAGGGGCGGGACTGTGGAGGACCCTCAAGGTTGGGGTTTAACCTTCATAATTTGTAACTGCTAAATTCAATTAATACCATAACTTATTATATATTAATTGTACTTCCAAGACAACCGCCATTTCAAAAATAACCATGGAAAATTGTAGTTTGCTTTCAAGCTAATTTGGTATCAAGCGTTTCTTTAGCTAATATTAATGGACACAGTTGCTTACATAAATTATTTTGTTTGTGCACCACACCAACTGAAGTTACAGAGAGAATCTTGAAGGGAAGGATGGATTATACTTGTAGGCAAAGCCAGAAACTAATTTAGTTTGTCTATTTGAATATTACATACTTCATTGCCTATTGTTCTTCGTAAGAATGCTTTATTCGAGAATGGAACATTGCTTGTCTTCTGGAGTTGTGTTGCTAAATTCTTGATTAAGCATTTTAACAAAGTACAATAAGTAAATCAAGGAAAATCATAGTTCGTGTTCATTAAAAAAATAATAATAATAATTGATTATATTGTGGCACATGGAGACACCATGAGGCATCTTTCATAGGCTATAATTCGTTTTCATGTTAGACGTGTAACATCTCATTCATAATATTATCTCTCTAGTGAATATACTTTGCGGTTTCCACTTAAAATTTTAAATTATAGGTCCGCGTGATGTAGCGACTAGATCTATTTCTTGAAATTACGATTGAATGTAATTAGGACTCACGTGATTTCTCAAGTTTTAGAACAAAAATCAATTGAAATATTGCATGTAGATGTGTGACTAAACATACAGCTGCAGTGTATTTATTTAGATTTGGATGAAACCTTGCAATTATAAACCTAAAAATATGAAGACAAATTGACAAATTGAAATAATTATGAACTTGCGGTGCTAAGCAGTAACCAAAACGAAGTAGATGAACATGATAAGGAAATAGGTGTTTAACCTTTCAAGACATACGTTCATAATACTACGATTTCAAATAGAACACAAATTTTGAATACAAGCTAACCACAAAATAAACTAAACTAAATACGCCCAAAATTTTCCAAAAAATTATCAAATTAGTACAATGACGTAAAATCACAAGTTCGCCCACTGTTATATCAAAAGTAGACAAGACAGCACAAAAACACTCGTTCAAAATCTTCAAGAAAACTCATTCACATTTTTGCTAAATACATTCTTCGATTGGCTAAACAACTTTCTTTTAATCAGCAGTTCCCCATATTATATTTGTTTGTTCTCCATCCCATTTATTTATTTTATTTATCTTCTTGCAATCTTTAGCCCCCCGGGACACATCCAAGTTGGTAAAGGATGGGCATTGCTGGGCTTGCAACCCCAGGGTGGGGAATTCGAATCCTGGATTGAGCAGTTAAGTGATATAATATTCATTTGTGGGTGGAACAGTTTGGTGATGTAATATTCATGGAGGAAGGTTCCCTTGGGGCCAAGAGTATATAGAGTGCACGAACCCTGGTCAATTTGGACATATACCGCGATTTACTTTCGCCCATTACTGAGGGACCGGTGATGGGTGGTCCAGGACATAGTTCGGCGTAAGTTGGGATACCTGGGTATCAAAAAAACAAAAAAAAAAAGAAGCAAAACTTCCTTAATTGACAACTTAATAAATCCGTTGAAAATGTTGAACCACATTTCCCTGTATATAGAATTCAAATTGCATTGCTTAACTGTATAGAATTCAAGTTGCATTGAACCACATTTCCTCGAGTTAAGTCTTGTCATCCTTAGGGGTTGATATTTATTGTAAAAATGAATAGAGACAATATGGGATTTAATATATGGAAAGAATTATGAGAGAATAATGGAGCATGAATGGTGGAATTTATTTGATGGAACAAGAAGAATGGGGTGATTTTGATAATTTCATTTCTACTTATTTATATCAATATTTTTGGAATAAAATATGTTGAATAGTAAATATGATAATTTTTAGATTAATAGGGTACCTTGTGTAATTTCCTCCTTGGTAAGGGAAACCGACTCGGAGTGAGTTGGACTCATTTTGAAAAAAAAAATAATAATAACCCAACATATCTTAAAAAAAGAAAAAACTTTTATTGCTCAACCAATAGTAATTACTCTCGACTACCATCAAAGGAAAAATATTCTCTCTTTTTTCACTTTAATATAACTAGTAGTGAACACGTGAGTTGCATGTCTTATATATCGGATGAATGACATATGTAATGCTTTTGAAGTACTAATATTCGTTTTGAAAATAGTCGAGGTAATTGATATTATTAAAGGAAAAATATAAAATTTTAAAAACAATATATATCAATAAAACTTTCAATGAAATTATGGTATTAATTTTATATTAATAACTGAGTTTAGTGGAAATCTAGTATTAACTTAATAATTTTTTTAATATATATATAAATTAAATATGTCGTATGAGTTGACAATATATGTAACAATATCGCTTTACATATGTAACTCAAACACATATAACGTAAACTGACATTTCAATCTCTTCAATAACGTGTTGGCAAAAATGGGTCAGTAAGCGAATTCGATATTGGAGTACAACCATCCCTTTTTTCTTGCACTTGTTTGTGTTTGTGTTTTTGTTCGTTCAAGAATCGAGAATGGATAAACACAAAATATTAGCGCATAAAAACACAATTACAATGTCTATTACTTATTTGAGAAAAGCGTTTGAAAGTATCATCTTTTGTGATTCTACGTATAATTCACTACCTTGAATGTTGTTCATTTTTAGACTTGATAACACTACTTCACACACTATAAAGACATATTGTTTCGCGTAAAGGTCGCTAACAATTAAAAGAAGGTTCGGACGATTGTGTAAGGAACAAACCTCTTGAGACAAAGTCTCAACGAGTGGTGCTTTATTTTTGAAAATTACAAGTTGCAAAAAGCAAAACGCTTCCAAGGGGCACAAGCACACGAAGTAACTCGAAAGTTTGACAAGAAAATAAAGAAATTGAAATTAAATATTTCTCTGTTCGAGAGTTGACTGATTGGATCCCTTCCTTCTTTGCTCTTCCTTCTCTTTTATACTTCTTCGATAATTTTCTCTTGGTAAAACAGCTTGGGAATCCCTTATCCCCCTGTAACCACCCACTTTTTCCATCATGGATGACTTATCAAGAAACCACCACCTTCAACTGCTGCCATTACTCTCATTAATTAACTGCTTGCAACAAGGATTTTCGGGTCGTGGAAAGTAATATGACTCTGCATAACTATCTTGATAACCACAACGACAATACGTTACATTTACGCAGGTCTTGGATTTGCTCGGGCGCTCTGTAAGTTTGGGCGTTGATGGGATCTTCGGACATTTGCCCAGGTCTTGGGCATTTTGTGAGTTTGGGCGTTGATAGGTTCGCCCAGATCTTTAAGCGTTTTGCAAACTCGGGTGATGATGTGCTTCCATTATATAATTCCGTCTTGGACCTTTTATATGATTTCGTATGGACCCATCCTTCGAATCCCCTAATTGGGTTTTTCTTTCTGGACCACTTAATTAGGCCTCATTTTTGTTTGTCAACAATTACCCCCCAATATAGCTGGATTAATATCAATTATTAATTTTATGTCATATTCATCCTTCATGGCTTCCCGCGATGCTTGAAATCCGCAAAAAAAAAAAAAAAAAGACAAACAGACTTCGTCATTTCTCAAAAAGAACCAATATCACATCCTATGAACCGAAGAATACGTTATTTCGTCGCATCATTTTCCCACGTTCTATGTTGCCGCGCTTATAAAAATTATTGTTCGTCCCCTTGCTCCTTCACGTAAAAACACTCTCAAAACTCTCGAGAAATTTTACCACTTGCAGTAAATGGCAACTTCAAAGAGCTCTTCGGCCAACTCCCTTAGTTTTGAAGACTTCCAACAACTTCTCACCAAGCCGTATGTGAATTCAGTTTTTCTTTCGCCGTCCCTTCCTGATTCTAATGAGTTTTACCTAGGCCCATCATTCAATGATTCTAATTCTGTAGGGCAGATAGCGGCAGGTCAGTTGTTTTCTTGCAGCCGGCCCCTCCTTCTTGAACCCTTTCTCACTGAAGCAAATCCGTGAAAAAGGTATATGCGCTTGGCCAAAAACTGATACTACCTTTCATTTATGGCATGCACACATGGTTAAACATGGCCCCACCAAGATAATTTTTGACAATGCCGGCATATCTGATTTATTGGAAATCGCTCTACGCCCCCTATTTACGACTTTGTGTTTTTCCCTATCGCGTTAAGTTTTTGGTCTTTTGAGAATAATACTTTCATTTTTCCTCTTGGCCCAATGTCCAATACTCTAAGGGATGTTGGTGCTATAGTCAATCTTCAGCCTTTGGACGAAACCATTTTTCCTGCTATTCTGGTTTCTGCTAATGCCTCGAAATTTGACAAGAAACTTACTGACTCTTATTCGGGCATGCAAGAGCTTTATAAAAACTCTACCCTGAGCCTACCCATGCTGAACATGTCGCCTTTTCTCCAAGTCTGGCTCTGTAAATACGTTTTTTGTGTGCCCAGTGTCAAACCTTCCATGAGCTATCTACCTATAGCGCATGAGTTAGCGCATGGTAGGTATTTAAATCTTTGTTCTTTATTCTTAGCTGCCTTTTATAGAGGCATCGCTTCCCTGCAGTCCCAATTGAGGAATAGTGTTTCCCATTGGTAGTGGGCCTCTTTGACTTGTCCAATTGTGGTTGAGGGTTTATTTCCCACAGCTTAGTGCTTCCCTAGCTCCTTCTAGATTGGCCAGCTGGTACGGGCTAGTCATTAACCAAATCAATCCTGTAAATATGTCTTATAGGGATATTTTCTCACTCTTTTATACTTTAGACTCAATCTCCAACTTTTTTCATTTCCCTGATAATTTCATTCCTCCCTATGTGCAACCCCCCTCTACTTTGGATGAGGTGAGTGCTTCTTTGCCTGTTTGGGATCAATATTTAACTGGAAAAGAGTTGTTTCATGATATCTTGACGGGGACCAAGGCTAAAGTCTGGTGAGTACAGATCGACGCGCCACTCCAGTTTTTAAACAGGAAAGCCAATCGAAACATAAACCGAGAATAGAAAGCCAATCACACAATTTCTCCCAAATTAGTCTCTCAAGTCCCCGCCACTCAAAACTCATCCATCTCTGGCCAAAATTCGGTAAACCGATCGGCGCGCAACTCCAGGAAAGCCGACGGAATTGTTCCCGAAAATGAATCCATTTTTATCAACAATTCCACCCTAAATGGCAGACAAAAGTATTTCCTTCTTAGGTTCTAAAGTGGTTAGCTAATACCTTGGTTTCCGCTTGAAATTTATTCTTAAGTGGTTACTTTATTCCGTATTTTATCATTGTTTTCTTGTTAAAACATTTATTTTTCATAATTTAAGATTATAAATTAACGTTTATTACTGCTTATTGATAATAACATGATAGGAACCAATTACTACCCTTGGGAAAAACTGTAAAATTTTGAAGAAAAAAAGACTTATTTGAACGAGTATTTTATTCATCATTACTTTCAGATAAGTATTTATTCGTCACTATGTTCGATTGTTTGGCTTATGTTTATAAATAGTAAAATAACTTTCAGTTTCATTTGTTCTTCAATCAAAAACATAAGAAGAGAAACATATATTGGATGATATATTAATAGAAGTTGGAAAAATTAGTAAGGATATAATTAAATATATAAGGGTAAAATTGGAATTCAAAAAATAAAATAAAAAATAAGTTAAAATTTCCCGTGCCACTAATCACACTTAATTGTAGACAAAAAGGCTAAAAAATTAAATAAACAATATTGCCAAATAGAAATAATGCCCAAGCCCTTACTAATATATTTTCTTCTTTTATTATTGATTTGTTTGGAGAATATTTGAATATTTAGTATATAGAGGTTAGATTTTGAGGTGAGGAGTTGTCGAAATTTTATTGAGAGATGACCAAAATGAAAAATATCAAGAAAATCTTGTTTAAAGTTTCATCGCTAGAAACAACTCAAATCTCTAGGTAGCCATTTTCTCTTGAGAAGTTCCAAGCTGACACCTCCTCCTCCAATGTTTATTGTCACCACTAAGCTCTGCCAATTTTTTGCTCAATTTTAATTATCCAAGCTATGCCCTTTCATCTTCATGTATTGAATTGATTTAATACAAAGGGAAACATAATGTTTTCAAAATAAAATTAGTATAAAATAGACTAAGAACATTATTGACAAAAGTAATACACACACGCGCGCGAGGGCAAAATGGAAAATGGGTATCGGGTGAGGATATATTGGACTATAGCTAAATATATGAGGGTAATATTGAAAAGTTTTTCCTCAATCTTTCCTTTTTAAATATTATAGATAAGGGAGCAATAAACGTCCATTCCAAGTATATTTTGATAAAAATTGATAGAATGTGTGATTGGATAATTTTGGGATCTATAAAATATTTAATTAATATTAATTGTTGATTTTGATTTAAATTTTAATCAAAATTTATATTTGTACCAAATAGAGCATAGTTTCAAGTTGAATAAATATTTCAACTTGCATTAATCAATAACTACTCTCATCGACATTAATTATTTAACGGTGAATTTTAGTAGAAAGATAATAAGTTGGAGTAATATCTTGACCATTAGAAACCTAATTTCAATTGAAATTGGCCAAGTGCATGCTTCACCTAAATGTTTCGGAATTAAATTTTATGAAGGGGTAAATATATTCACATCAAAAATTTTATTTATAGCACCAAACTTAAATTTCGCTTAAGGTCATCAATCTTTGCTCATTGTAAGTTTTTTGTCCATGCTTTTTTTTTTTTTTTGTCAAATTTTTATCTTCAACATTTCATTAATTAGCAAATTTTGCCTTCGATGACGATTCATTGAAAATAGAATTTTTTTTCGTGCTTTAAAATGAGGAAAAAAATATTTTATTTATTATTTTTTTAAAATATGATTGAAAAATTAGTTATACACTTTCGAACAGACTTGTTTGACTGAAATCATTATAAAATATGAGATGTGTTAATTAATAAAATGTTGAAAATACAAGTGTATAATAAATAAAGTTAAGGACATAAGATTTACGGTAAGCAAAGATTGAGATCTTAAATGAAAATTAAAATGTGGTGTAATAAAATAAAATTGTAGTGTGAATATAATTCTCCTTTTGTGAAAAATAATTTTTTTAGAATGTGTGATTAAAAGGTAGGAAAAAAGTTGTGAATTGATATGTAAAATTATTTTATTGGGAGAATGTTTAGTTTAAATGAGTTTGTAAAAAAATAAATTTAAAGGGTAAGTACCGAATATAGGTTAAATATTTAATCAAAATCTTAAGAGTCTCTTTTGTAGACATTTTCTACCCCTATCAATATTTAGCCCATATTTGTCTCTTAAAAAAAAAAAAAAAACTCTTTAATTCTCGTATTCATTTTCAACTATAAATTCACACAATAAAATAATTTTGCACGTAAATCTAAATTTTTTTTTTCAAATTTTAATTACACATTTTTCAAAAAAATCACAATTCGATCATTTTTTTTTAAATAATGACCATCAAACCAAGACTTAAGTGGAGAAAGTATGAATTAATGTTAGAAACAAATGCCAAAGATTAAAAGAGAAAAAAAAGTTGAAATCCCGTTAAAATGTCATTTTTAGGGTGTGTTTGATAGATATTATTGAGGAAAGAATGTATTTTAAATAGTGACATGATAAGAAATATGTGGTTAAAAAGTAAGGAAAAATTAATATTGAAAATGAATTATGAAATCATGTATTTTTAGATAATGTGTGTCAAACACTATTCGGCTTACGTACCCGGCCCGTCATTGTATTAGATGAGATCTGGCAATTTTAAGTGCCAAATTGCGTTTTATCTAACTCACCACGTTTTTAAAAAATAAAGCTTCTTGTATATTAATTGATTGACACAGAGTTTGACGCTTCATGTATTTTCAAAAGCAAATGGATGGAAAAGTGTATTTTATTTTAAAATTATCCATTCATATCACGACACGTGGCACACTATCAAAATTGATGTCAAAATGTACATCTAGCATGATTGGTTTCTCATTATCTAAAACACCAAGAAATATGCGACTCCGTTTGAAATTTGGAAATATTGCAAGGCGGTCGCGCTGTATATAGGCAGCTCAAGTCTGTAATTAATCTAATTTTTTTTTGAACAGTTCTGATCAGCCATTCTCTCCTTGTAAATTTTTTCAAGTAATTCTCGTGCACTAGGGTTTTTATTTTTTTATTCTTTATCGTTTGTTTTAATTATAATTGTTTCTAAAACACGTTATCATTTTTTGATGGGTGTTTGATTTTTGCAGAAATACAAACTCTCTTCGGATTTCGATTCCGGAGTTGGCTGCTTCGGAAAAAGCTTAACTGATGGTAATTTCGTCTATTGGGACTAAATTTAATGTCTTTTTTTTCCTTTATTTATCTAATTGCATATCCTTGTTAATGTATAAGCCTGGAAGTAGTCTGCTTAGGTTAATTTAAGACTGCTAACTATTATATTGAGTGTGAGAGTATTTTATGTGAGAGTATTTTAGGGTTATCTCTTTTGCTGGTGGGGTATAATTTTATAAGATTGCTAAAGATTACGTTGAATGTGGCGAGTATTACAGGGTAATTTTTTATATTTTTTATTTTTTTTTTACCTTTGAATATTTGTGACCGCTTGTGTATTATCTACCTATGAAAGTGATTATGTGAAGTTCATATGGATTATATTAAGATTATATGGGTTTATTATAGCATGTTGTTATTTCATTTCAAAGGGTAAGTTATACAAACCTATTTAAAACGAATTCCTAAATCAAGAGATGATGAATCTTATTGAGGAAATAGAAAGCCATTTTCTCATCTTTGAGTTCCAGAAAATGGTATTATTTGCTCTGAGATGACCTGTTACTCTCTGCTTTAAGACACGTCTGCCCCTTTTAGTGGACGCTTGATTGAAATTAAGTTTTAAGGATCCTTCACTACGCAATTCGCTAAAGATGTCATAAGTTTCATTGTGTCCTCATAAATTATCTCATGCTTGGGGGAAGAACTTTTGTTTTCCTTAAATTTGGACTTTATTTTAAAATGTGAATATTCAAAACATACGTGTTCAAACCCCATAGAAAATAAACAAATAGAGATGAGCATAATTGCATTGCTCGCTCGTATCTAATTTTTTAGATAAACTATTATTATGCCTTCAGAAATTGTCTCGTGTTGGGGGAAGAACCTTTGTTTTCCTTAAATTTGGACTTTATTTTAACTGGTGAATATATGCCAATAAATACAGTGTTCAAACCCCAGAGAAAATCATTAAACACAAATGAGCATAAATGCATTGCGTGCTTCATTATCTAATAACTTCTGCCTTTATTTCTAATTTTTTATATAAGTCTGACAAAAAAATTGCCGTGGTTGACATTGTCTGGGAGATCTACCGTTAGCTCTTTGTTTCATAATGAAGTTTAATCTCCTCAATTTTGCATATTTCTTTGATATTGGATGGGTGTGGAGGTGTTTATACCGATCAATCAATGAAGAATACTGACAAAAAGTAATTTAGCATCCCAATTCTTTAGTATCTGATGCATTTTTATCTGTTTGGTTAGTGGAAGTCCGGATGTGGTCACATATGTCACATGCTCACGAAACATCATATCAAACTGCTGATCCCTTTATTATACCGCTTGATCATACATTTTGTCACTGACCACCATTCTTGTGAACTACATAATATATTTTGTTCTTCCATTGCTCCCGCTAACCGGTGCTACATAAAATATGGTGGATCTCTTATCATTGCATATTCCCCCCTACACTTAATTTCAAACTCGTGCTGTCATACATCTGAAATAAATGAAATTGATATAATTAGCAAGCAGGCTACTTTTTTCTTATGCCACAGAATATTACTTTGTTGATTTTTGGTACCAAAGACATTAATTATGCAGGATTACACAGCTCTCTTTGTTTTCTCAACATAACCTATTTATTCTAACTTCATAGCATGATATAATTTCACATGGCTTCTATGCAGCTTAAAAAGCTTGTGAGCTTTGAAACTAATAGCATGTCATTTGTTTCAGGCAACTCTTAATGATTCATTTCTGGCAGATCTTGATGACTTGTCTGATAACGAGGCTAATCTTGTGAGTATATTGCACTTTCTTTTTCTTCTATCTGTATATGTTTGCTTGCAGATAGAATCTTGTGAGCATGTCATATGTTTCTTCATGTTTTATTTGCAGTTCAGACTTCTGTTATTTTTTATGGCATAGGGTTGATAGTGTTTTCCTTCCAGGATGAGAATAATGGGGAAGATGAGGACATGGAAGAAGATGTAGATGGGGACTTAGCTGACATAGAAACACTTAATTACGATGATCTGGATAGTGTTTCGAAACTACAGAATACACAGCGCTACACTGATTTAATGCAGGTTTGTTTAGTTTTTATCAGCTGTAGTTCATTGTCTTGTATTCCATATTCAATACACGTAATAGCATGAAGAGCCTTGATGGTTATGATTCCTCTTGGGTGCAGTCATTGTCCTCATTTGTCTTCTGTTGTTCTGCAAGCTATGTTCTTCTAGATGCCTGTCATATCTGAGAGTTTAGTATTCTCCCGCCCCGCCTCTGACCCTGCTCCTGCTGCTCAGCTAGTTATTTTGTAAGTATATGTTGATGGATAATTACATCTTTTGTTGCAGAAAGTTGAAGATGCTCTTGAAAAGGGTTCTGAAACATCAGATAAAGGAATTGTTTTGGAAGATGATCCAGAGTATCAGCTCATAGTTGACTGTAATGCCCAGTCGGTTGATATTGAAAACGAAATTGTGATCATCCACAATTTTATCCGTGATAAGTATCGCCTGAAATTTCCAGAGCTTGAGTCTCTCGTTCATCACCCGATTGATTACGCTCGGGTAGTTAAAAAGATTGGGAATGAGATGGATCTGACCCTTGTTGATATGGAAGGACTCCTACCTTCTGCCATCATTATGGTCATTTCTGTAACTGCATCAACTACCAGTGGCAAACCACTCCCAGAGGATGTCTTACAAAAGACACTTGATGCATGTGATCGGGCTCTTGCTCTAGATTCAGCAAAGAAAAAGGTCCTTGCTTTTGTGGAGAGTCGAATGGGATATATTGCTCCAAATCTTTCTGCTATAGTTGGAAGCGCTGTTGCCGCTAAACTTATGGGTACTGCTGGTGGTCTTGTCGCATTAGCGAAGATGCCTGCTTGTAACGTTCAGCTTCTTGGGGCCAAAAAGAAGAACTTAGCAGGGTTTTCAACAGCAACATCTCAATTTCGTGTGGGTTATCTAGAGCAAACAGAAATATTTCAGAGCACCCCTCCTTCCTTGAGGATGCGTGCCTGCCGACTTTTGGCTGCAAAATCTACACTTGCAGCGCGTGTAGACTCTACAAGTGGAGATCCAACGGGAAAAAATGGAAGATCATTTCGAGACGAGATTCTTAAGAAGATTGAGAAGTGGCAAGAGCCCCCTCCTGCCAAGCAGCCCAAACCTCTTCCAGTTCCTGACTCCGAGCCCAAGAAAAAGAGAGGCGGTCGACGGCTGAGGAAGATGAAAGAAAGGTACGAGAGCTTTCCTTTCAGCCTATTCAAAAGATGAGCAAGATATCCTGTACATTTTCTGTTCCTGAATTTATGCTTTTGAAAATCAAATAAGCTAATGTACTCTTCATTTTTCTTCAGATATGCTATTACAGATATGAGGAAGTTGGCCAACAGGATGCAGTTTGGAGTTCCAGAGGAGAGTTCTTTAGGTATTCATATCAAATCTAAGAAAATCTACTGCAAATCATTATTCATCAGTCAATTATAATTGTATTGCACTCATGAGTTGTATTCTTTTTTATGTTTTTGTTTTCTATACATCAACAAGTGAAGGTGGCACAAATTGAGAATAAATTAAGGTAACGATGACTTAGGTGGTCAGTGCCTGCATTATGTAGATCTAAATAGGTTCCTCTTCATGCAAGTGATGCAATATATTAGAAGAGCGAGACGGGTAGACCAAAACTAATGTGGCCTCTTGTGGTTGCTAAGGATCTACTTGTATTGGATCTTCAAGTAGATGTAGCGATTAATCCAAGGACTGTTATTGACGTAGCCAATCCCGAATTTATTGGGAATAAGACTCATTTCATCATTTTTGTTTGTTTAAATATACATTTCTTAACAAATTATTGACTTCCACATTAAAAAAGAACTCAAATTGCATTCTACTGGCATGCAAGTGAAGTCTGTGCTGTATATGATCTAGTAGTTTGATTTATATCCATATATCCTCCACTGCTTTTACCTTCTATTCACTGAGAACTGTTCTGTTTAGTTTCTAGAATAAAACATGTCCTCTTGTTTTCTACATTTTTTAACTGAAGTTGGTTGCTTTTCATGCTTTGATTTGGGCTGTGCACCAGAGTCAATGTACTGTTTTCTCACTTTTCTGGTATCTCTTGAAGGCGATGGGCTGGGGGAAGGATATGGAATGCTTGGTCAGGCTGGAAATGGCAAGTTACGTGTATCAGTTGGTCAGAGCAGGCTTGCTGCCAAAGTGGCCAAGAAGTATGCTACTTAAGCTCTTCTTCTCTCTAATGTTTTGTACTGCTATGACAGTTTCCATGGATATTCACATTTTATTTACTGTGATTAGAAATTGCATATTATTATATTCATTTTTTTTCTATGTTTAAATTATTGTTGCCAGCACGAGGTTATGGGATTCCAATTATTTTCAGGTTCAAGGAGAAGAGTTATGGAAGCAGTGGGGCTACTTCAGGATTGACTTCAAGTTTGGCCTTCACTCCTGTGCAGGTATGATGCTCTTGAACAACTCAACTCCTTTGTTGGTTTTGTACTTTCATTAACTAAGCCTTGAAAAGGAAAGACGCTGAATATAAGAGGCTAATTTGCAGCAATCCTCACCAATCTTCAACCCCTTTTTGCATTTTGTCCCAAACCTCCGTTTCTTGGCTCTCTCGTCCCAACCTTCCATTTTTGGGTGCCCATGGTCGTTAGTTACAGTTGCTGTCCAAAAAAATTCTGTTAAAGGCCAAGTAAAAGATGGTTTCCCTCGAGCCTGAAGAACAAAAAATAAAATTAAAAAACACCATCTTCCTTGCATCCCTGCCAGCCTCCTAGCTTAACTAGTCCTTCAGTGAGTGTTTGGATAAATTATAAGTTACTAAGATAATAATGTGATAGAAATGAGTGGTGAATCCTACAAAATGTGTGTTTAAAAATAAAGTTTTACTTTGAAAAGTAAATTAGAAATTACTTTTTAGGTTTCCCAAACATATGCTAAATATTCATACGTAATTACCATATATTATTTGTTTTTTTATGTTTAGATTAGTTGTTATGTTTGTTTGATTTGTTTCCTCTCT
>CAIGRB010018936.1:15205-26064 GCA_903798255.1 Fraxinus quadrangulata | reverse complement strand
TTGGAAGATAGTGGAAGGAGATGAGAGGAATTGTGAAAATAGAAAAAGTGTATTTTGGCCTTTTTGTTATATTTTCGTTTTTTTTTAATTGCTATTTTTTAGTCAAAGGCCAAACTTGAATTATGGCCTTTTCAATAGGCTATCTACACGTATTTCCTCGCGGAAAAGTTGGGTAATAAACGAGAAAAGATTAATATGTACGTAATTATTTGAGTTATTTTTCGCTGCCAAAATGTATGAAAAAGTGCAATTCACACATTCTACGGAAGAAAGTAAGAAAAAAGTTGGGAAGAAGAAATTAAATAAATAAATTCTCAACTTTAAATTCAGAATCTTCACTGGTATTAGGAAACTTTTTGATTTAGGATATCTTTCTAATTCACTAACGAATTTGAAAATTTTTGGACTCCTAGTCCAAAATCTTGACAAAAAATTAGAAAATAGTAATCTATCATCGAGAATTTTGAAATAAGTTGAGAGACAATAGATGCGAGAAAAATAATCATGTCAAGTAGAGATTTGATTGGCTCAAAGTGGTAACGACTTCTTCAATCTGATCTAGTCGGCGAGCGATCTCGACTGCTGGACTATCTTGTCTTTCGCGGATCACCGGTGATGGTTGACGTCGCGGCTTGATCACAATGAGTATGATTCATAGCATGTTTAGTCCTGATAAGATTTTTCGCTTTGCATTACATTAAATCACATGCTCCATCGGTCGTGTTGGTCCTCGTCAATTCCTTCGAATGTTTACTAGCTCATTGTCATGCCATGTAGAATTTAGAGTTGATAGGTTCTAAAGGAATTTCATTGATAGTGCTGTGTGTATTTATACACACAATACGATTAAAAATGCCACTTGAAAAATTCTAAAAGAAATGATAAGATAATGATGTGAACTATTTACAATCTAGTAAATATAAGAGACTAATGGAGAGGATCTTTTGTAGGTGGTTTCTCTAAGATTATCAGACTGTTTGTTTGAACCAAGTTTGACTTGTTCTTCAATAGGTGCTTTTGTAGCCGGCACCTGAAACTGTTGATGGATTATTACAATCTGTACTTGAATCAAAGCTAATCGATTCTAGAAAAAAAGTTTAGCTATTAACTTAGTATAACTTAGAAAAAAAGTTTGCTTTTTTGATATAATGTTATTTCTATGACCTTCTACCTTATCAATGAAGCAGTTTTGTTTAAGGTCAAATCTAGTGGTGGGTTGTCTTCTTGTAAAAGTTCGGCTCTTGTGGTCTCTTTTTATGTGTTCTTCAGCTTCGTCCACCATTGTTCGCACGGGGCTTCTCATTAAGGTAATGATGTGAATTATCACGTACTCTTCTAAAGGTAGCTGCAAACCTCTTGTCTTGAAAAGGTCTAGTCATCCGTTTTAAGCTAGGCCTCACTAAGCCCGACTCGTCCATTTTGACATGGAGGGTTGCATTTGATCACAGGTATGGGAAAAATTAATTGCACACGAATGATCGGTCCTTGATCATGAAATGGTTCAAGCCGGGAAATCATACCTGTCCGAAGACGGGTGAGAGGCTTACATCGGTGGCTTTGGTTCCAAATTTGGCTGTTAAGGGATTCATTAAACAAAATTGTTCAGAGAATAGAATCCCGACTGTTGAAATGGGAGGGCGTAATCATATTAAACCGAGGTTAGCCGGTGCAGGTAGTGTATGTTAGCCAAAATATTAAAGATTAAATAATTTTATTAAGTTCATTAAAAAAACAGAATAAGTAATCTAAAATTACAAGAAATAACAAAAGAGTAATGAACTTTAAAATCGAGACCTGTATAAACATAGTTTCTTTAAAACAGAAAGTTCAAAGTCCGAAACTTATTTCAATTCGTGATTTGTACCCCTAAGCGCGTACGTGGAAATAGTTTCTATACTACACACGATTACATCCTTCTAAAGTATATTTAAAGTGGTAGTTGTCTTTATCTATTTTCTTATGTAGTATAACTTTAAACTAGTTTCTCTCTAACACAAAACATTTTCTAATACATTACTTTGAACTCTAATTTTTCATTCACTCGAGAATCATTGTATGACAAGTGAATATATGATTTCGATATTCTTACGAAGGAGAACACAAGTCAATCTTGATTTTTCAAAATAAACAAATGGGTCCCACTCAAAATGTTTGCTTAAGGCAGCCCTTCAATTTATTTATTTTTTCCAACGGTGTCACGGCTGAGCAAGTTATGACACTCCTTGCCTATTTTCTCGTTGGGAGGCTAGTGGGTGGAACAATTGAAGAACAGCGCAAAGCTGCTTACGAGATTCGTGTGCTCACCAAAACAAGCGTTCTTAATAGGTCTTGTTTGGTGGAAGCTGATGCAATCCCGCCTCTCTTGAATCTGCTTAGTTCAAGCAATTCTGCAGCACAAGAGAACGCGATTGCAGCTTTGATGAATCTCTCGAAGTACTCGAAAAGCAAGAGGATAATGATTGAGAGTGGAGGGTTGAACCTGATAGTTGGGTGTTAAACGAGGGACTAAGGATAGAAGCCCGCCAGCAAGCAGCTGGCACGTTGTTCTCCCTTGCTTCTGTCGAGGAGTACCGCAAAATGATTGGGAAGGTGCCAAGAAGAACGCATTGGTCAATATTTTCGGCCTCATTATGAACCCTGAAAACCAATGGCGGGTGCTAGCAGCTGGATTCGTCCCTTTGCTCGTTAATCTGCTTACATCTTCCCAAAGGGAAGATCTTATAACAGATTCACATGCAATTTTATCTACTCTAGCTGAAAAACTTGATGGAATGATGGCCATTGTAAGTGCTGGAACTTTACCTGTAATTTCCGAGGTGCTCAGTTCTCTGAATTCTCGAGCAGCACAAGAATACTGCGTCTCATTGTTACTTGCTTTGTGCATCAATAATGGGGCAGACGTGGTTCCTCTTTTAGTAAAGAACTCACTGATGGCATGCCTCGAGCAAGCAAGAAGCCATTTCACTCGTCAGAATCCTACATGCCTCAATGAAAAAAGCTCCTCCGGCTGGATGGCTCCAGGCCTTCCTCCTGAACAATTCATTCACGTGTGGTAGCCAATACTTTTTTCTTCGGCTACTCATCCGTTCTTGACTAGTATAATATACACACAGTCATATATTTTTATTTCGTGACAGTAGATCGATTTTTTAAGAGCTGATCATTAAACTGCTTCTACTTTTTTTGATGAAGTTGTGTACAAATACCTGTTGAATTGTTGTAATTCTTTTTCCTCTGTTAATAATGAAAATAATGCTGCAGTGCAAAAAAAAATTCTGTCTCCATGACTCCATCTCATATTAAGCTGTCTCAGTTTATCTAACATTTATACTATAATTTTCTTTTGGCATCTGATTGTCATAAATCTTTGTACAGCAGATGGTCATGTAATTTTCCCGTTCATCTAACAAAAGTATGTCCTTACAAAAGTTTATCCCGTTTACAGCATAGTAGTCTTTTAAATAGATTGAAATGAAGGTTTAGATCATTTTTTCGAAATTTGAAGGGCTTTCTCAAGAGCTGCAACCACTTGTTCCATGGATGGCCGTTGTTGCTTAGGCGCAGTGCAGGACAAAGCTAGATTGAATACAAGTCCAAGAGCCTCGACTGAATATTCCCCGTTTAGTTTGGGATCGGCAAATTCTGTTACATGTCCGCCCTTTCTGAGGTTCTTAGCCTGGATTCATTAGTGAAATTAATACACAATGCTAATACAATCATCTCAGACGAAAAAGAAATTTGAAAAAAACTTTAGATCAGCTGAGAATTATTTCCTACCATTTTGCTCAAAGGCATTGGTCTTGTCAAGTCCATGTTGAGAACCCTCTGGCCTGATAGAAGTTGCAGAAGCACCACACCAAAACTATAAACATCAGTTGAAGAATTAACATGGCAGTTCTTCTGGTACTCAGGATCCACATAACCAAATGTTCCTCGCACTTCTGAGCTCACATAGGAATGGCCAATGGAGATAACTTTAGATAACCCAAAGTCGGACAGTTTGGCTTGGAAGTTGGTGCAGATAAGGATATTTGTGGGCTGCATTAGGTCAAATTGATAAGGACACGAGAAAAAATAAAATCAGAGGACTAAAAGAGAAAAATTATATGAAAGAGTAACAGATTTACCTTGATATCGCGATGAACAATGCAGCCTTCTGGATATGTATGGAGAAACCAGAGTCCTGTGGCACAGTCTATTGCAATTTCGAGTCTTTGAATCCAAGTAAGAAATTTATCTTTACCTGCTCAAAGACATTTGTACTGGGAACATGAATATCTCAATACAATACTTGACTTCCAATGACAGAATGAACATAGGAATAACAAAGCATACCGAATAGCCATTCTGAGAGGTTTCCATTGTGACACATCTCATAAACTAAAAAACACTCGTCTTGTCCATCACAATGGCCTAATAGTGCTACAAGGTTAGGATGCTTGACGTGTGCCAGGCTAGTAACTTCTCTAACAAATGTTTCCATGTGGCCATCATTTATTAAGTGCTTAACTGCAATGTGCTGACCATCTGATAGAATTCCTTTGTATACCTTCCCTGGAGCGAAATCATCGAAAAACTGAACTCTCAATACAAATGATCCGTATAAAAAAAAAATCAGAGAAAAATGATGACTCGTGTTGAAAATTAGTGTGTTTATCAAGATCTTATCTTGGCAGAAGTTATGTGAAGGAGTTTTATTCCACAAAATGTTTTCAAGGTGATCTTCTAAGCTATTTCCAGTTAAAGTTCTGAATACATATATTAAGGGAAAATTGTCTAGTTGAATTTCTACATTTGAGCATTGCAACGATGTTCTTATTATTGTTTCACCAAAGAACTAAATATGGAAGCCATTTGCTCTGTATATTTTTACTGCATCAGCCTGAGCCATTATAGGAATGATAATGAAATTCTGATCCGATTACCATAACGAACAATTTTTTTTCTAAAATATGCACCAAATGCAATTTTCCGTTGACTAATGCCTTGAATGTAGAAGAGTGAAGTCCATCCTATTGGAACGGATAAGTTTTTACCTGCTATGCCCTGGCCAATGAACTTATCAGCACTGAGATTGTCTGTGGCTGAATATACTTCTTTAAGAGAAATCTTATGATAGCTGGATTCTTCAGAGATTGAATCAATTCTCGCTGTCAAGTTAAATGAAACTAGTTAGGAATTATTCACAGCTTATAATCTATTTCAACATCATGGTAAATTGCCATTAACTCATACCATCGACTCCTTTTTCACACTTCCCTTTATTGGATTTTCTACAAAGGATCAGCAACGCAATAGCTAACACTATTGTAATCCCTGCCACACCACCAATCAGGACTTCCCAGCCTGTAACCACTAGAATAGTTATGAATTCTACTAAAGACAGGTGATTATTTTCGATCATGAATCAGTATATACCTTTGTGGGGCTTAACATCTTCTTCAACTTTTGCTTGATCGGCTGCACAAGATTTTAGTTATTACTCAATCAGATTAATATTAATCAAGGTTTTGAAATTCTCAATATTAGGCTACCTAAAGGAAGATTCTTATTTCCAAGGCAGTTATAGATTGATTGGAGCCACTCTACATCATACATTCTTTGGCTTGTCAATGAAACCAGCACCACAAACCTACAAATATCGGCTTCTACTTTGATCCCATCATCACTGCTATTGTTAGGCGAAACGCCCATCTCGTCCCACCTCCTCAAACAAGAGCCACACGTCTCATCGGATCCCCCATCAGATCCCAAAAGCTTGCAATCTTCACCTAAACTTTTCAATCTACTTCCTAACTTATTGACAACATCTGTCACTGAATAATCAGAGCATTCTCCATGTAATCCACTTGTAAGTCTCTCAATCCCACAACTAAAAACATCTTTCTCTTCACTCTTGAAACTATACAAGCAGTCATTTTGCTCTGTCGTATTCAAGAATATTAATCCAGTTTGATTGGCTCGTCGTCCCAGTGAGTAAATATATCGAACAAATGGTGTTTCACAAAAACTGTCATTCAAGAAGCCATCCCAGTTGCCTGCATTCAAGTTTGAATCATTCAAAACTGATGGCACATTGAAATCAAGAACACACTCATTGGCTGAGGCCCGGGAGGGGATTGTCAAGGGAACAATAATCATGTACAGGGCCAGAATTTGGTTTAAACAATCAGATGATTTCAAATTAGTCATCTTGATAAAGGGATATGATTACGCTGCAGAAAAATGAACAATTTTGTACTTAAATTTGTGAAGGGTGATCATCAAAATGCAGGCACATCATTATATAATTATTTAACTATGGTGGAGAGAGAGGAAGAAGAAAATGTCACTCAAACACAAGATTGCAGAATGTTCACAACAAAGATATGATCTAATGTATACTTGACATTTTGCACTTGATCGAGTAATAAACAAATTGTTTTGAATAATTTTTGCTGTATTTTTCATTTTCATTTTCATTTTCATTTTCTTTTTGGTGAAGTGATGGGTTGTGATGACATGTGTTGGTGTTATACACCAAAGAGTGAATGACCAATCCTTGAAGTGTATTTATTAATTTCACTAATAGTCGTTGAAGTTCAAGCAAAATTTCAAACTAGTCATTAAATATTTCCTGTGACTCATTTAGTCATTAAAATTAAATAATTTTATACAACGCACTAACAATTAAACATTCAACATGGACTAACGATCGTTAGAGCAATCGATTCTTTCCTCCTGATTTACCTCAATCGGGATATTTTTAGTATTTTTATTATTTATTAAAGATAACAATTTCTTAATCGAACACACTTTTCTTTTCCCTTTAAGAAATGTGTTATACTTTGAAAATTTGTAGTTTTACGACATGGATACACAGATCATTAGTCGATGTCAGGGTTTAATACGTCTACAACTAGAGTGGATGTTGCTAATTCGGTGATGACTTATATAATATTATTAACTAAATATGGCCCAAATATACTTTAATGACTAATTTAAATTTTTCAGTGGCCATTTTTTAAATTATAACTATTGTATTTATTAAAATATTTGAAAAATGGAAAAAGGGATATTCGAACATGGAATGGGACAATTGCCGAACAAGGTAAACTGCAATAGAACAAGCTTGTAACAACAAATGGAACGATAATAATTTTGCTTATTCTTATTTAATTTGAATAATTTGGATCTTTGACGGAATGCATGGAGAACTATGCTGCACTTACAAAAATGGAATTACTAGAAATGCAACAGACTACTCACACAAGGGTGGGGCCCGCACATTTTTTTTCCTTTTTAAATACACGGTGGGACCCCACATTTGTCTCTTTTTTGGTGAAATTCTGGCAATTTTTTTCTGTACAAATGGTTAAAGCCGTGGATCAAAGACAAATTAAGTAATAGTGTCGTTTTCAAAGAAAAAAGGCTCGACTTGTATTTAAAAAGATATGTCGAATATATAAGGATCTGTTTAAGCTTCATTTTTTGTGTAGAATGCATTTTGGAGTAATAAATTGATGGAGAACGTGTGACTAAAAAATATGAAAATTTTTTGAATTTGCGTGTAATATTATTTTATTGAAGAATGTGTGGTTGAAAAGAAAAAAAAAAGGAAAATCGTATTTTCAAAAAAATGGGATCAAACAAGGGCTCAATATAATATTTACAAACTTTTTAATGGTGTAAAACTTTTTAAATGAAGTTAAGTAAAAGCTACGGGAAGAATTGCTCAAATGCTAGTGAGCGAGGCCTATTAGGGTCCAGGTGAAACTAATCCAATTCGTAATTGTTGATATTTATACCGATCGACCTAATATAATTTTATGGGATTCACTTTATTTTCGTTCTCGGGCAATTCAAATTGTCTTGAACTCAAATTTTATTATTGCTCAATTGTGGAAATGCCAAGCATGTTACATTGTGGGGGGGGGGAAAAAAAAAAAAATTGTACTCTAGAAAAATCGTTAAATATGTAAATATAGAATATGCAATTAGTTAAATTTTTAAACAAAATATTTTGACCGGATACTTTCATGCCATTTTTATGCACAAATTGTAAATTAAAAATGCAATTTAATATTTTTCTTGTAGACACAATCCTATATTTTTATTTTGCA
This sequence comes from Fraxinus quadrangulata, assembly GCA_903798255.1. NCBI lineage: Eukaryota > Viridiplantae > Streptophyta > Magnoliopsida > Lamiales > Oleaceae > Fraxinus > Fraxinus quadrangulata. Next base: position 17,962 of record CAIGRB010018936.1, on the reverse strand, counting down.
TTGTTTTCACCAATTGGAATCATCAGAGCAGGCTGGACTGGCCAGCATTCTTCAAATTTTAAAGTTACAAATAGAAGACTGACTAGATAATAGATTCGTCTTTATTTAAGTTTAAAATTACTTTTTTGACATGTTGAAGTAAATTAATATTTCTTACTTCAAAAAAGTATTTATTTTGATGGTTATGGATTAATAATTATAATATTGATTATTTTCATACTTGCTTATTTATTTATAAGTCAATTTATAAACTTAGCCAGGCATTTAAATTTTCGTTGTGGCGTTCAATTATTCGAATTTATCAAAAATAGGATAGATGTTATATTAACCAAAATATAAACTATCAATGCATGTTTGGCTAAGCTTATAAATTTAAACTTAGTAATTTTTAAAATAATTTTTTTATTAATCAAAATTAACAAAAATAAATTAAAATGATTCTTATTTATCCAATAAATATAAAATAAAAAAAAAATTAAATTCTTAAAACATATTTGGACCTGATAACCAAGCATCCAATATGAAGTCGCATTTTCTTAAAGACTTTTATAATCGTTAACTACAACCTAGTCAGAGAAGGGAAAAATGCATAATTACTATAGTTTCTAAGATACATTTTTAATTTAAGAAACTTGTGAAATTCTTTCAAGAATTAGGTATACCTTTTGTGGCCATCGGATAAATTTTTTGGGACCTATCTATTAATTAAATAGGTTAAGGTCAGAAAAACAAACAATTTATGATCACAATTATATATTAATCATAAATCATACAACATTATAGTCACAATTATAAATTTAATCATAAATCACAAATTTTTGTAGGTCATAACTTATTTAAAAATTTAAAATTATCAAATTAATTAATCATTATTTTAATGATTGAGCACCATTAGGACAATTAGTTGATTATTTGTAACGTTGAAAAACTCACAATTGGTAAAACGTTGTATATGAAACACACGGAAAATAAATGTTAGGAATAACATTTATGCCGTGTGCGATAATCCTGAATTAAAGACATATTTTTCATATGAATTCGAACTACAAATAGGGCTGGGTGAGGTCAAGTCGTGTTAAACATACGCTTAATATATCTTAAAAAATAATATTAAATAAAATTGGCTTAACGATTATCACAAACATTAATTACACTGATCAACACAAGTTGAGAATTGGAACTAGAAGTTAATTGATTGAGTCGACATTCAATACATTCATCCATTATTTGATTAAAAAAATAGTTTATTGCATTCATAGTATAACCTAGCGAAAAAATCAACAATCACTTTATTTTGTTACCATTGATCGAATTTGGTAAATACTAGTGTACTATAATTAAATGTAATTTCTCGTGGGATGATATTTTAACTCACTACATTATTACTTGTCAGGGATTCCGTACACTTGCGGGATTTTACTGAACAATCATTCAACTTCATACAATATTTCAATCAAGCCACCCAATTAATGCACCATTATTTATTGAACAGAAAATCCTATGTGGACTAACGGCTTCCTAACATGTTTGTTTAATATATCCAAATATATCCAAATAAGCAAATCATTTCGATTCAAATTCAATCCAGTTCAATTCGATTTGAGAGTTTTGTTCAGACCTAGTTCAATTCACGAGTTAGTTGTAGTTTTCTACTCATAATTGAGAACTCGATACAACATTCACTCATGGGGAGATTTTAAAGAGGTTCTTCTATCACGCCCCGAAATTTTTTGGAATGGAATTATTTTGGTGATGATGATTTTGATCTAGATGCATTTTTATTACTTTGGAATGTTGAAGAACTAAAGCGAAATAAGTATTAATTCTTTTACTTTCTTGGGTCAAATAATTAAATATGCTAGGGTGAAAATTAGTATATCAATATTTGGCTTGTTGAATAAATCGTATTAAATCATGTGTTATAGACTCGTGATAAAATTGTTTTGGATAAGACCATAGCAAATTAGACCCAATTGAAGGAAAACAAGATTAATAGAATTTTAGTTACTTAAGGCCTTGTTTGAGAGCCATTAATTTCTTGTAAAGATTGATGGACAATGTGTGGTTAAAAATTAGTAAGGAAACTTTATTAGTTTGTGCGTAGAATATTTTATTGTACGAATATATGATGGAGAATGATATTGTAACAAATAATGACAAACAGGGATTAAGTAACTTATATCCCGATTTTTTTTTTTTTTTTGTGGGTATATTTAATTAGGAAGCTAATAATTGAACATAATCCAAATTCTATTAAGGTCCATTCTTATCCAATTGTTTGGTGGAACACCTTTTTTTTTTTCTTTGGACTTCTACCTATACAAAAACTCAAGTACACAGTAGGCTATATAAATACATCACGGGACAGAATATATACAACGAAAAATAACAAGGCACATTAGAAATCATATGCACGTGTACCATTGAATATAGCAATCAACAAAGATAAGAAAATGTTTAGTTTAAATTTTATGGATATTTCAATTATTTTATTGATTATGTTATTTTTAAAGATACAATTTTCATGTTTAGTTTAAATTTTATGGATATTTAAATTATTTTATTTTAAAGGAATTTTTTTTTTTATTGTTCTGCATTTAACGTAAAAATAATAATAATAATTTGTTTGGTAACACTCTAGTGTTTATGAAAATTTGGGATGTCACATCTTCATCGTTAATCCATTTGCTTCCCTTACAAAAAAAAAAAAAAAAAAAAAAAAAAAAAAAAATAAAAAAAAAAATAAAAAAACAAAAA